>PVIH01005264.1:0-74983 GCA_004025045.1 Sigmodon hispidus
AAAAAAAAAAAAAAAAAAAAAAAAAAAAAAAAAAAAAAAAAAAAAAAAAAAAAAAAAAAACTAAAAGCTATGGTTGGAGCTTAGTAAGTGATAAATCCTAGCATGTACTAGCATGAGAAATAGAAAACCACTATTTCCTGGGTGAATCATTTTGAACACCATTTTACAGTTACAAATAGTTTTTATGAGTTCAGTATTATCTATTAATATTCTAAATGCATCTTTGGAATTGTCTAAAAACTAATGAGTTTCAATTATCATGTATCAGAAATAAATGTTACCTTGGAGATTAATATTGAATTTTGAAATCATTTCATACTTTCATAATTATTAATTATTTTTATTTTAAATACTTCTTATTTTTATGAGGACCAAACCATTGTTTCATATATAAAGAAAAATAAAAATTTAATACTATTATTTGAAATTTCTTATGTGACTGAATAGATGTGTTTTGAAGTAGATAATGCAATTTCTTGTGGCTAGCAAACAACCAAAATATAAAGCTATAGAGGTTCAGAGAAGGAAGAAATAATTCTACAAAAATGATTAGAAAAAGCTCATAGAAAACAAATAGTTTAACCTGAACCTTAAAAAAATGAGTATGATGTACATAGTTGAATCACAGATATAGAATATTTTAAGGAGATGAAATATGATAAATAATAAGTAAATGATATATCATCCAGTGAGAGGACTGTGGCTTAGATACAATTGCTTCACAAATGCCATGTACTGAAATCTTGACCCCATAGCTATGTTAGGAAAACGTGACAAAGCCTTTAAAAGGATAGTCCATGTGGAATAATAGAATAAATTTATACTATCCTTGGGACATGACTTAGGATTCCCAGAACTGGGCTGTTACAAAGCAAGGCCACCAGTCATATTTGAACTCTTCTGCATGCAACACTCTCCATGCTCTTTCATTACAAAATGCCACCCCCACCCATGTTATGATGTAACATAGGCACATGTAATCATCTACATTTGGGCTTTTTATTATCTATTACTTTAAAGCAGTAATCACTCTCTATTCTTTAAAATGGAGTCTTAGATATTTCACTCTAGCAACACAAAATGCACTGAGTCAAAGCTATAGGGAAAGTAACAGCATAATACAAGGCTTGAAAGACAATTGGGCAACATATTGTGGATGACACAAAACTATAAACTCATCTATCTAAAATTGTTCTTGTAAACATAGTAGAGGCATCAAAGTTGTCCACTGGGAAAGATGCCTTGGTGAAAGTATTTGGGGGGAAAATCAATTTGATATTAATGTTGACAATGTATCCAGGAAAAGTATCCTAAATGAAATTTCAAATTTATCCATTAATGAGGTTTAGATAATTACACCTAAATAAAGATATTAAGGGATATAAAGTACTGTAAAGGCCATCATACTATGATAGCAAATGCAATGTATCCAAAGCAGAGTAGATGGCCAGAGATTTTAATGGCTTTAAAATTTAGATGAGAGATAAGTAGAACTAGACAACATAGCACTGGGTTAAGAATTTGAAAGTGGCCTGGTGCTTTCCTGTAATAGCACAAATTTGAGATGTAAGAAAAGAAGACTTGGAGCCAAATATCAGGAGAAGGCTGAAAAATCAGAGAGAGGAAGCACCGCAATCAATGCTCACCCAGCTGTCTTACAACTTTCTATAATCAAATATGCACACTTTCCTATAATCCTAATATTCACGAGGCTGAGGCAGGAGGATCACCACAAGTTCAAGGCCTAGGGCAAGCCTGCTAGTGTGGATATTTGTTAGGTATTTAAAAAATCCTGGTATATCAGAGAGACTACACAGTCAAATCCTAGGCACACAGCCCAGGATTTATTAAATACCTAATAAATATCCACATGCTAACTAATTGGTGATTCTTGGGTTCAGCAAGGGTTCCTGCCTCAACAGATAACGTATATAGCAATGGAAGGACTCTCAGTGTTAATATCAAGTCTCACACACACATATGTAAAAATTAAATCTAAAAATTTGAAATGAAATGTATAGTTGGGCATGGTTAGCGAAAGTTCTTAAAATTTGAGCAGATCTAAGAGAGGCCAGGTGCAGGTTATGGTAATCATTAGTAAGAATCTAAGGTGGGTTGAATAGGTATTATGGGCTTAGAAGAGAGAAGTCATACATTTAATCATTAAAACAATTAAGATGATAGAAAATATATTAAGCAAATAAAATCAACCAATACTGATTCTTCTGATCTTAACATAAAAGAGTACTTTTGCTTTAAAGAATATGTGCAATTCCAAGTAATATTTCTAGAAAAAAAAAACAGAATAGTCACATTCTCTTATGGTCTTACTCTGCTTTGGATACATTGCATTTGCTATCATAGTATGATGGCCTTTACAGTACTGTTATATCCCTTAAGATCTTTATTTAGGTGTAATTATCAAAACCTCATTAATGGATAAATTTGAAATTTCATTTAGGATACTTTTCTTGGATACGTCGTCAACATTGGGGTCCATTTATTACGTATACCATATTGACTCCAATATACGGTTTGCCAGAATTTTGTTAAGAATTTTTGCATCAATATTCATGAGGGAAATTGGTCTGTAATTCTCCTTCTTTGTTGCATCTTTGAGTGGCCTGGGTATCAGGGTGATTGTGGCTTCAATTTTAATGTGTTTACTGCACCTTCTCCAAGTCTTTTTGTCATCTTTGTCTCATTAATTTTATCTGCTTTTCAACCATAGCAGCTTTTCTTTCTTCTCTTTTACTCCTCCTTAGTATTTTCATGGCTTCCTTTAAAAATACAAATGGAATTGTTCACCCAAAGACAATCATCCTTTTCTCTGTGTTTTTGTTGTTGTTGTTGTTGTCGTCGTCGTCGTCATCAGTTGTTGCAGCCACACCCCCACCTGCAGAGGCTTGGATGGGCCTCTGATGCCCATGTCTAAGGCATGTCTGCATGATTTCCCTTTAAAAAGCCCCAACTACATGGGACACTTCCTTTTTCCTTTTTTGATCCTTCTTTACTCTCTATTCCCCCCTTTCTCTTTCTTTCTTCCCCCCCCCAACCTGTTCCTTTAATAAATCTAATATGGCTCTTGGCAGGGAGCTAACAAGTTCTTCCATGCACAAAATACTAACAGTTGTTGCTGAAATACTCATTAAATAATGCCTTCCACTGTATTGCACATTTTACTCATCCTTTCCTTTCTAACTCATGTTTTATTACTTATTCTTTATTTATATTAGCCTTGCTAAGAATAGCAATGAAGCTCTATGCAATCCAGAGTAGATTTTTCAATCTCTGTGCCATTTAGTCCTCTATGGCTCTCCTGTCTGTTCCTGGTGTGTTCTTCTCCTCCAGTCTGCATGACAGCAGTCTCCCAGGCTAGCCTTTAACTTGAATACTTCTTTTATAATTTTGGCATGGGTTTTCAGTCAGACTCCCTTCATTATTTATAACAGAGTGGTTCCTCTTGATCCTGTTTGTTCCTCCTGTAAAGATAAAATGATGATTAATGTATAATGTGCAAGGTAGTAGTGAAAATCAAATGACAAAATATGTCACAAAATGTTTCAAAATATAGAGTGTAAAAATAGTAAGTGGTAGACAATGTAATATGAATCCATGTATTGTAAAGTTTTATTATTATAATTACTACCACTACCTTACCAACATCTATCTCAAAAAAAAAATTTAAAGCTCCTTTTGTTGTTTTACTTAAGAAATAAAGCACTATGACCCACTCCAAGACCATGCACTGGGATTTTCTGAGCAATGAATACTTTAGGAAGTTCCCCAGGTGAGTTGCATGTGGTATTCCACATCTATCATCTCAGGACTTATAAGACTGGGGAGAAAGAAACAAAAGTTTTATGCTACAAGTTATGCTGGGAAACCTTGTCTAGAAAAAAAGGAAGTTTCTTGGATAATTTGAAAGTTGAAGATTTATTTGACCATTCTGTCAGTCCTAGGAGTCATATAGCCATGCATTCAAGTCTTTAAGGATTGAGTCTTGAGTGATTCACCTTTTTAGATTACTTTATAGCAGCAATAGCTGAGCATCATCAAATACTTTGCTGTGTGAAAAGATAAACGTTAATGATATTTGAAAAGCAGCATGGTACCCATTTCCATTTATCTTCCCACCACATGGCCCACAGCCCGTGGCTCACCTGGATTCCTACATACTGCTTCTGTGGGGGACAGATGGCGACTGGCTTAACTCCACCCTCCTTCTCCTACCTGGCTGCCTCTGATTCTCCACCCACTTCTATGGTGCCATGCATGGACCAAAACAGTTCTTTATTTACAACACACAGAGAACATTCCCACCACACCAGCTTCCATTGCCCAGAGTCCAGGAAATAGACCAAGTTATACAACCTTCACATGTATGCACAGGGCCCAGGTCAGTCCCATGCAGGCTTGACGGTTGTTAGTTCAGAAGCTGTGAGTTCCCATGAGCCAGGCTAGCCGTTTTTGTGAGTTTTCCTCCAGTGCCCCCCCCTCCTCCCCCTACCCCTCCATACCTACAATACCTTGTCCCTCTGTTCAGCAAGACTCTCCAAGCTCTGCCCAATGTTCGGCCGTAAGTTTCTCAATGTGCCTCCATCAGTCACTGGATGACAGCTCTCTCATGACAACTGGGGTAGTTACCAATCTTGTGTCAGGGGATGGCCCATTCCAGCTGTGCATCCACTACTGCCAAGAGTCTTAGCTTGGACCATTCTTGTGGATTTGTGGAAGTTTCCCTTGCGTCAGTTTAAATACCATCTAAATATCATAAGCAACCAGTTCACTCTGGGTATTTCCATTCAGCATTATCCTGTCTATCTTCTTGAGTTTACATTCTATTACAATTATAATTAATTTAAAGCCCCCCTTTCCAGTCATCTCTCTCAGCATGATGCCCCCCTCAAGTGGATTCCTCAAGTTCGCATGCCCACCAGCCTTCATTCCAACCATGAGATCTCCTCTATTTCCTTTTCCCATGGAAGTGCATACATCCCATTGGGCCCTCCTTGTCTTGGTCTGTAGACTGTAACATGGTTATTCTTTACTTTATACTTACTATCCATTTCTGAGTGAGTACATACCATGTTTGTCTTTTGGGGTCCAGGTTTCCTTGCTCACTAATTCCATCCATTTGCCTTCAGATTTCCTGATGTCATTGTTTTTAATAGCTGGGTAATACTTCATTGTGTACATGTACCACATTTTTTATTAATTCATTGGTTCTGGAGCATCTAGGTTGTTTCCAGGTTCTGGCAACTAGAAATAAAACTGCTATGAACATAGTTGAGCAAGTATCCTTATAAATGCTCAAGAAGTATCCATACTTCCATTTTAACCTTTAGTCATAAGGCAAAAACAGAATAAATGTAGTGTAGAAACAAAATGCTTTGGCCTTAGTTTCAGGAGTGTCTGCCAAAGCCCACGCCAAAGATACAGTTTAGTAGGTAACTCATTACATAATCATCTTTTTTTCATGGAGAAAGAAAGAAACATGGCACAGAGCATCCAGGAGTGATTCATGAAGAACTCAGTAATGTAGACAATACCTAAAATAAAGTGTACATTGTTGAAATAATGATAACATTCCCCTTCTGATAAAAGACACCAGCAAAGGAGTTTGGCCAGCATGAATAGGGCATGATGATGGGCTAATGATAACCAAACAAGATCTCAGCAGCCACCACATTTATGCTACAAGATACAGCTAGAGAGAAAGAGAATAAGGAACAGGGCAGCCAGCCACCATAGACTTACATCTGTGAGAAAGAGAGTAAGACTATTCTGGTCATTTTTATGCAATCAACATTGACAATTAAAATATAAAAGGAAAAATGATAAGATTGCAACAAAATTAAATCAGACATAGCACACTGCCTTCAATGATGCTTACAAATTAGGGCATGGGATGCTGACAAAAATTAATTATAATCGTAGTAGAATGTAAACTCAAGAAGATAGACAGGATAATGCTGAATGGAAATAACCCAGAGTGAACTGGTTGCTTATGATATTTAGATGGTATTTTAAAAGAGAGGCATTCTAAAAAAATGATGAAAAGAAAATTCTTCTAGGAAGAGAACAATTATGAGTAAAAGTAGTTCATTTCAAGGATTATTGGCTACTTACTGTGTGACCACAGATAGAAATAGCACTGTACACACATATCACTGCTTCTGCCTCCAAGAACTTCACCAGACAAGCTCAGAGAATGTTCTCAGAATATTTTCATGGTTCTGTTTAGCAGATATTCATGTATCTGAGAAACTAATGAAATAAAATTAGGAGGAGAAATTGAACCAATATTAAGAAGAGCCTTAAATGCCAGGCAAATTCATACTCAGTTCTACCAGGTACAGGATTCATTATAGTCTCTTGTTGGATAAGTTTTACAGGAGAAAGAAATGCTCTGGACTGAGTAAACTGGAAGAGTTATAAAGAACAGATTTGAAGAGATTTGTATGTGAAATAGCTCCTATTATCACAACAAATCTTAAAGTGATGAGATCCTGTAATAGCTGGTGATAAAAAGATGCTGAAAGCAAACATGTATCAAGACAAGGTTAATATTCCAATCATTTGCTGAAGGATCCTGTGATTAATTGTCTCACAATGTTCCATTGAGCAGGATGCTGTTACAGTTCCCCAGTAACAGAGGAGTAAACTGAGTATAAAGATTACAAAAATAAATCATTCCACAGTTTGAAAACATATTACGTGGCTATATGAAGACATGGGCAATTTCCAGAAGCTGCATTTTTAAAACACTAGGTACAAAATCAAATGCACCTACACATTTGAACTTGTATGTCTAAGTAAAAAGAAAAAAAGTTCAATTAGCAAATACAAGAGAGTTTAAATATGTTTTTAATTTAAAAACTCTTCCAGCTAAAACTAAGCTATATTGTTCCTTTCTTAAATAACATTCACTGGCAGGTTTAGTGGTTTTCAGATCAGTAACAAAATTTTAACAGTACAATGTATCTCAGAGGCTACCTACCACAACAACTATAACATCATAAGAAAGGGAATTATGACCAAGACATGAGAAATTGCCCAAAGCACAAAACTCATATGAACTCATCTTAAAATCCATGGCTTCTGTTTTCTGGTCTACAATATAGCATGACTCTTTGATCTTTATAGGAAAGGAAATAACACTTTTACTATGCTTTTCAAAGATGTGTGTACTTGTTGTTGTTGACTCAAGCCAGAGTCATCTAGACGCTCAACTAAGAAAACTCTTCTTCCATAACATTGGCCTGTAGGCGAATCTCTGGATCATTTCCTTGACTGACGATTGATGTGGAAAGGCTCAGCCCACTATGACGAGTACTACTCCTGAGCAGGGGTTCCCAGGAGGGATAAAAAAAGATACTTAAGCATGAGCCTGAGAGCAAGCTAGTAATAAATAGCACTCCTTCATGCCCTCTTCTTCAGTTCCTGCCCTGCTTGATTGAGTTCTTACCATGACTTTCCTAAATGAATTAATGTGATCAGAACATTTAAGCCAAGAAAGTGTTTTCCTCCCCAAGTTGCTTTTGGCCATGACTTTTATCACAGCAATAGAAACCTAAGACAACTGAGAAAAATGAAAAGTTATTACAAGTTTTAAAAAGGGAGAGTATATATTTTGCTTGTAAGTTCCAGACCTGTATACGTTTAATTACATTTCTGTTCAAATGGGTGATGATGTTTGCTGCTGTGATTATCAATGAAGCTTCCCACATGTTAATTTTGACATATCAATTTATCTAAAAATGTGTTTTAGGTAATGATTCAATAGCTCTACTTCTGTAGAGTCACAAATCCTTGGGGAATAAGTACATATAAGTACTACTTGTTAGTTACTTCCCAATAACTAATGAATAGCAAGATCATCACAGGTCCTTCAGAAAGTGCCAGTACTTGACGATCTTGGTGGAGCGTCCAAGAACTGCAGCCTCTTTGCCCTAGCCATTATCAGGTGCTTCCCCTAGCAGCACTAGAGAGCTACACAATTAATGAAAGCATAACCAGGTCACTTTGTTCTCATTTACTTTCTGAATCACTTCCAGACTCAAAAATAAAGGAAAAGAGGAAGTCTGTCTCTTGGTTTTAGGTATCAGGGTTTGCTGGGCACCTTCAGCAGGGTTCCAGGACCTTGTTACCCTAAGAAAAGAATGGACAGAGACACTTGACTGAAACAGAAATAGTATATTTAAGAGACATTTCTCTTCCAACGGGGAAGCAGGCCAGAGCAAAGTCAAAGACCTCAACAACTCAGAGGACCTTGTGAACAAAGAACTCTGTTTTGTTTGTTTGTTTGTTTTTGCTCTTGGCACAATGAATGTTTCTAGAATTCTCTGTTAGCTGTAGTTTCTCATACAACTTCATGTGTTATATATTTTAGTGACTTGTAAACGCTGGGTTTTCTCTGTGCCTAGGCCAGTCTTTCTGACAATTTTGGAAAGTCTGAAGGCACCCCCTGCTTTTCAATCTCCTCTTTGCCAACTTATTTTTCATATGCTAATGTTGTAAGGCTTTCAGCTAGCCTTCCTGGCTCCACTTTCCACCCTGTTTGCTGCCCAGTGAAATACATTTGGAATTGATATACTGTGTATAAGAGAATGCTCTACATTAATGTAGGACCCAAAGTGACTTGGAGAACTCTGTCACTTTAAAGCTAATGGAGCATGCCCAGGCGGTCCACAGATAAACAGATTGAACCCACTGGAAAGATCACAGTATGTTTTCTTTGAGAAAGAAGAAGAGTCCAAATAAAAACCAAGAATCCATTGTCAGTTATTTCCCTATAACTTCCCATAGGCTAAAACAATTTAAAAAATAAATAAATATTTCAAAGGTGGAACCAAAACACCAGTCAGGCCCTTGTAAGGAAAACCTTGGTACACTTCAAAGTCGTTTTTCCAACTTGTAACTGACTGAATGTGGACACATACGTAATACTGTTCATATCACTACCGACAGAGGTAGAGACACACAGATGTAAGACAGAACAAAACACGGAAGGGAAGGAAGGGCAAAATGTTAAAAGTGAAAGAAAAAAGGGAGAAAGAATGAAACCAAGCTGCCAGAAAGCAACAGACAAAATGCAGCTGCAATGCTCATTAGTTCTTTTAAAATGTAAATTACTTCTGATTTTGGAATCAAGGTCCGGGTATTTTCCTGGGTGGAAATATTGCGGTCTACGCTCAAGATAGTCTCTCCCCGCCAAAGCAAGAAAAATTGGAAAGGATAATGTATTTTTACTGTGAGAAATTAAAAAATACTTTCCCAAACCTAAAGGCATTTCAAAATGTGTAAGTTTTTGCAACAGATAGCTTCAAAATAGCCACATTTCCTAGTCTGATGTAGGCACAAAGCTAGCCGGAGACTTGGTTGCCAGGCAACCGTGCTCTTCACAGGCAGCTGGAGTAAAAGCAAAGGTCTGAGCCAAATGGCCTTTCACCTTTATTCCTTAGAGGAGACTATGAGTGAAAGAGTTACTTCTCGGGGCTAAAGCTCTCCATGAGAAACAGACTTGAGACCCCTTCCTCGATGGCCTCATATTGTTTGGGGATCCACTTGAAGCAGGAAAAGGTTTAATATCTCAGTAGTTAAGGATGCTTTTGTCTTTTTTCCCCACCTCTTGGTACTACCCTGAAAGCCATGGCTGTAGGTATGGCGTTCTGACATTGCCTTCACTGGAAAAGAATCACCTTAAACTTTTTGCTATAAATTGAGAATTTCTACACAATGGGGGGGGGGGGAACACACCCCTTTTCTATATTAATTTTGCTTTATTAAAATACAAATATTAGTAAAGTAAATTTATAGTGAAAGATACCTAGGGATGGTGACTGTTTTAAAAAAATGCTATTTTTAAAGTAATATCTGGATATTGAATTGTCTTGGGAATTCTCTCTGACTGGCTATTTTTGTGGACTTGTGAAAAGTGCCTGGGGCAATTTATCCAGAGTAATACTCGGGTCTTTCCAAAAGAATTCGTAGAGTCTGGTCCTAAATGAAAAAATGTCCTAGTATCTTTGTGGAAGTTGAGGCCTTTTCTGGAAATTGATTTTTAATAGAAGCTTAATGAGTAATTCCCAATTAGATGGATTGTTTCAAGATCACACAGAATGTAAATGGAAGCCAGCCAGAACTGCACTGCAGTCAAAAGCAATGAATGCCTCATCCCCCTCCCTCAGCACAGTGGTGAAGTGCTGATCACAGCTTCCCAGACTCTGAGAGCTGTGTCTCTGTACCCCATGCTGCTAGCTGAACTCTATGGTCAGTGAAACAGTGACCAAATGAAATATCTACAGAGAAGCAGCCTTGTCTGGTCCTATCTTAGAGTAAACATACCCAGGAAAGGTATCATGTGTTAAAATACAGCACTGGAGAAGCATTCCAGAGACTCTTGGCTGATTGGGTATGTAAGAAACTCTCTTCTTTGGGAGAATAGTTTTATATTTATTTTAGTTTGGTTTCTATTTGTGTTTTATTGTTAGTCTTTTCTGGCAAGTCATTTACCAAATTAAAGTGGAAGATAATTTTTATTCAAAAAATCCAGCATGGTAATTTTTTGTGGGACAAGCACTTAGGGCTATAAGGATGTTGGAGTTTTTTGAACTATCATTTGACCTTGACAGTGGACAGACCTGAGGAGCTTTATAAAAACCAGGCATTTTTAACATCCTCCACACTCATCAAGCCTATCATATTGACTCCGTATTTGACTTAGTTACTTGTGACACATCAGTATCCATCTATGAACTTTTAAATCAATTAAGTCGATTGAGATTAATAAGTTTTAACAATGTAATTCCTGAAAAATGCATTTCAGGAGACCTGCTACATTGCTGCATAAAAAAATATAGTGACATATTCAATCTTATTTATGGCTAGTTGCTTTTCTCCTTTTCTCATTATCCATGAATCCATCTTAATATTTAATGTCCTTTAAAAGTGTTAATTATACTTTTAGCAAAATATTCTGTTTTATGAAAAGTTTAAATATGAAACAAATATTGTCTCTTACTATTAGCAGTCATTCAAGCTATATTTTGGAAATAGAGTACTAATTTAGTTCTATAGGCAATCTTGCAATTGTAAAATGCAAACACATGAACAAGTTACTAAAAGAATGTGGCATGCACCCAGACCTGGTAGAGAGCCTAGTCTATGGGACCCAGGCCCTGGGACACAGCCCTTAGAACACTACCTGTAGTGATATGTTACATATTTAACAAAACCTGGAATATCAAGAGATCAACCCACAGTCAAAAATTAGGCAGACATGGCTCAGAAAGTTCTTTGATCTTTGAGCACAAAGACAAACATCTGGGCTTCAATGGCACACACCTTTAATTCCAGAACAGAGAAAACCTGGAGTGGTAACCTATGCCTTTAATCACATAACTCCAGAGAAGAAAACTTTCTGTGTTTCTGTGAGTTCAAGGCTGACTACCAAATAGAGTAATTCCCACCCTTAATCTTAACCTGGATGGGATACAGCTGGGATAAGAGGGTATTTAAAGCAGGCATAGGAAAACAACAGTAATTAGAAGTGAGTGACCAGAACTGAGGCTGAGGAAAATGGAAGATTACTGAATGAGATTTGACTGTGGTGTTTTCTCTCTCTGATATTTCAGCCTTTCCCCATATCTGGCTCTGAGTCTCTTTTATTACACTCAGAATTCATGCTACAACCACCCCTACACATCTAGACCAGCAGGAAAAACTCCAACAAGCCAGAACCGCCCCCGGTAACATCCAGTTCACTGGACACCCTAACTATAAATCCCAACCCCCAAACCCAACCCACTACATCATCTGGAGATCTCAGTTGCAATTTGAGATCCACAGTTCCCCAGCACCTATTGGATCAAGAGTGGTACCTGAGACTCACAATTCCCCATCATTTATTGGGTCAAGATCATCTATAGGATCAAAAGCTCATATTGAACCAAGATTTGATTCCTGGGACACAGAATTAGCAGCTCTTATTATATCAATAACAGCTCATTGTATCAAAGACTACACTATCTCCAACTGGACCAAAATCCCAGCGTGGACCAAGAAAGGTTTCCTGAGACACAAACACAACCAGAGCAGATTGCACCAAAATCAGCTCCCTGAGATACAAACAAATCCTACATTGATCAGAAGAAGCAATGGGCAGGTGCCAGTGCAAAAATACACAAAACAGCATAGAGAACAATATGGTACCACCAGAATCTAGTGGTTCTACAACAGTAAGACTTGACCATAACAATGTCGAAAAAAATAGAAGGAAACAACCTTAAACACAACTTTATGAAGATAATAGAAGCCTTAAAATTGGAAATAAAGAACTCACTTAAAGAAATAGAGAAAAAGAGAAACAAAAAGTTGAAAGAAATCATGAAAAAATCCCTGAAAGAAAATAAAGAAATTCAAGAATTTCAAGAAAAAGCAATCAAACAGGTGAAGAAAATATTTCAATATTTAAAAATTCAAATAGAAGTGATATGAGATCATTATTTAATAAAGGAACTCTCTTGACCTATGATGGGCATCTTAGAAGCAGGCAGAGAAATTAAAGCATAGATAGGGGAAGGAGGGCAAAGCGAGATAGAGACACCATCGAGCTGCCCAAGAATCAACATTTAAAGTAACACAGGTAAGCCACGTGCTACACTGCAAGACAGATTAATGGAAATGGGTTGAATTAAAATGAAAGAGCTAGGTAGCAATATGCCTGAGCCATAGGCCAATAAGCATTAAATTAATATAAGCCTTTGTGTGGTTATTTAGGACTAGTCAGTCTGCGACTATAGACCTGTGGGTCTAGACTACCAGCCAGATAGGCCAGAAACCTCATATTACACAGAAGCACTAAAAAGAAAAAGAAAAAAAAACACAAATCAAAGACTCAAAGCCATGCTAGAAATAGAAAATCTGAAGAAAAAACTAGAACTACAGATATAAGTATAACCAATATAGTGTAGAAGATGGAAGAGAGAAACTCTGGTCTAGAAAATTCAATTATGGAAATAGATACACCAGTCAAAGAAAACACTAGAACCAAAAAAAGTCATAACACAAAATGTCTAGGAAATATGGGATATCATGAGAAGACCAAACCTAAGGATAATAGGAATAGAAGAAGGAGAAGAATATCAGCTCAAAGGCACAGAAAATATATTCAACAAAATTATAGAAAAGCACTTTCCCAATCTAAAGAAGAAAATGACTATAAAGACACAAGAAGCTTACAGAACACCAAATAGAATAGATCCCCCAAAATAGTTTGCTTGCAACATAATAATCAAGCCACTAAACTTACAAAGAAAGAATACTAAGAGCTGCCAAAAAGAAAGAAAGAAAAAAGGCTAAGTTACCTATAAAGGCAGACCCATCAGAATAACATCAGACTACTCAATGGAAACAATGAAAGCCAGAAGATCTTTGTCAGATATTATACAGACACTAAAAGACCATGGTTGCCAGCCCAGACAACTATACCCAGCAAAACTATCAATCACCATAGATGGAGGAAACAAGATATTTCACTACAAAACCAGTTTTAACAATACCTATCCACAAATCCAGCCCCACAGAAAGCACTTGATGGAAAGCTTCAACTTTAAGGAAACTAAACATACCCATGAAATCACAAGCAATAAATAATCTCACAGAAAAAAAAAAAAAGAAGGGAAGCACACACACACACTCACCAGCAGTAAGAAAAAATGATATCCTAAAATTCACAGGCAAATGGATGCATTTGAAGAATATCCTCCTGAGTGAGGTATCACAAACCCAGAAAGATAAGCAGGGGATGTGCTCACTCATTAGTGGACTTTAAACACAACCGCAAAGCACACCCAAGCTGCAAACCACAACCACTGAATAGCTTGGGATCTGAATCACGTTGGAGCAGCACCTTGGAGCCCACTCCCTCCAGAGGAACACCTAACCCAATCTTGATGTTGGGGTGAGGACAGCGGATCTGCCTGGAGTGGATGTTGAACTAAGCCACCTTGGGACCTGGGGACCTCCTGCTCTTGCTGGGGAGGAGATAAGGTGATGGGAGAAGAGAGAGTGACTGGGAGGGGCAGGAGGGGGAAAGGAGTTTGAACAAGGAGAATCATGTATAAAAAAATTGAGACTTTATTCAAAAGTTAAAAAAAAAGAAAATGTAGAAGAGAGTAAGTTGAGGGAAAGAGACTAGCAAAAGGAGCAAGGAAACATGACAGAATGTAGTGGGTGAATGAGAGAAATAAGAACAATGAAACTTATTACTTTGCTAACTGAAAATTAATCATTAAATCTAAAAAATGAAGAAATAACAATCGCTGGTCATTAATATCCCTTAATATAATGAATTCAACTCACCTATAGAAAGACACAGTCTAATACAATGGATACAAAAACAGAATTCATTCTTCTGCTACATTCAAGAGACAAACCTCAACTTAAAGACAGACACAGGTTCAAAGAGTTGGGAAAAAACTTTCCAAACAAATGGACCTAAGAAACAACTAGTGTAGCCATCCCAATATCTAACAAAATAGACTTCAAACTAAAATCAATCAAAAGAGATTAGGATGGATATTACTTAATCATCTCAGGAAAAATTCATCAAGATGAAGTTTCAATCTCGAATATTTTTGTTGCCAAAACAATGGCATCTACATATGTAAAAGAAACACTCCTAAAGCTTAAACCTCACATCAAATGCCACACATTAATAGTGGGAGACTTCAATATCCCATTCTCACTAATGGATAGGCCTACCAGATAGAAACTTGGCAGAGAAATAAGGGATCTAAGAGATGTTATGACTTAAATGGACATAATAGATAATATACAAAATTTTCCACACAAAGACAAAGGATCATACTTATTTCTCAGCACCCCAAGGAACTTTCCTAAAATTGACCACATACTCCATCATAAAGCAAATATCAATAAATATGAAAATGGGAATAACTCCTTGTATCTTATGAGTCCACTATGGACTAGAGTTCAACAGCAACACAAACCAAAGAAATCCTCAAATCATGGAAACTAAGCATCTCCCAATTGAACTACATTTTAGAATTCAATGAAAATAAATCAACAACTTATTCAAACTTACGGAACACAATGAAAGCAGTGCTAAGAGAAATAACCATAGCACTAGATGCCTACATAAAAAACTTGGAGAAATCTCACAAAAAAGACTGAATAGCACAGATGAAAGCTCTAGAAGAATTAGAAGAATACTCACTCAGAACTAGTAGAGGGCAAAAAAATAATCAAACTCAGGGCTGAAATCAATAAAATTGAAACAAAAAGAACAATATCAAAGGAGGAAAAAAATCAATGAATCAAAGAGTTGTTTTTTAAGAAAGTTAGCAAGTTACACAAACCCTTATCAAAACTAATCAAAAGGGAAAGAGAGAATGTCTAAATTAACAGAATCAGAAATGAAAACATAACAACACACACCCAGGAAATCCAGAGAATCATTAGGTCATACATCAAAAACCTATACTCCACTAAATCAAAAAAATCTAAAAGAAATGGACAGCTTTCTAGACAGACACCACTTATGAAAATTAAATCAAGACCAGAAAAATGATCTAAAATCTATAACACCCAAGGAAATTGAAGCTGTTATTAAGTCTCTCAAGTTAAAAACGCCCAGAACCAGATGGTTTCATAGAGAGAGAACAAAAAAATTGGTATCTTGGTAGAAGAAGCCATTGTGGCTAAAAGAAACCTGGTGCTAAGGAAGCATCCAAGAACCAACAAGATGTTCCTGGCTGGGACTCCAAGCAATAGTGGAGATGGTGCCTAAACAGGACTTCCCCTATAATCAAATGAATGACCATCATAATTATCATTATAGAAACTTCATCCATCAATGGATGAAAACAGAAGCAGAGATCCATAGCTAAGCACCAGGTCTAGCTCCTAGCCCAGCTGAAGAGAGAGAGGAGAGAGTATATGAGCAAAGGGATCAGGATCATGAGGAGACCCATAGAGATACCTGAACAGAGCTGTTGGCAGGGGGCTCAAAAACTATGAATTAACAGCTGAGGGACCTTCATGGAAAGGAACTAAGCCCTCCAAATGTATATGACATTCAAATGGTGTGGGCAATTTATGGAGCTTCTTGCAGTAGGACCAGAGTTTATTCCTGGTGCATGAACTGACATCTCAAAGCCCATTCCCTACATAGAACTCATACCTCATCCTTGATACTGGGTGGAAGGACTCAGACAAACCTCAACTGAATATTTCAGACTGAATTGACTCACCTTTGGATTTCTTATCCTCTTTGGGGGATGGAAGGAGAGTGGCGGAGGGGGAGGCTGAGGTAGGACTGAGAGGAGGGGACAGAGTGGGAAAAGTGGAAGATATGGGAATAAATTTTTAAATGAAAAAAGAAAAAAATCAAAAAATAAGAATGAGGTATGTTTGTGTGTATATGTGTCCTGAGAAATTTTTGTCATGAAAAATGTACATATTTCCTTAATATGCAATATTCCTTTCTGGTGGATTTTTTTAGGGTTTATCTGCTATACCATGCTATTAAAATGGTAAAATAAAAATGTTTTCTACTCATGCTACATCTGTACAATAGTAAATATTTTATGCAAAGATTAGTATATACATTGTTGTCATTACTGTGACATGCATTTACAGCTTCCTGTAAGCTTACTTCTTCCATAATCAGTAATACAATTAATTCCAATCACTTTCAGGTTATTGCTCAAGATCAGTGAGAATTTGATTCTGTTCCTACTTATGAGACTATGAGTTACATTAGCATTTCATTTACTGACGATTCTGCTTATTGGCTAAAAAACGTTCCTAATATCTTTGACCTTAAAGCATGTCACTGTTAAGGTTTCAAGAAAAAATAAATAAATTTTCACTAATTTCAGTATAGCTGGAGCTTACTGGAAAAACTTACAGTTAGTTATTCAGAATTGTCAGGAAAACTAGACATCAGGCTCCCAAAGAGGCAAGTAGAAAGCAATCTCTGGCCAAAGAGTGTCAAAAGTAAGGCCACTCTACAGACATCTTGTCATTGCAACCATTAACCCACTGATCTTAGTGCCATGAGATGCCACTGCAGGCACTTTTGTGTAGGGAAACCAAACAAAATTTGAAACACCCCTATTACAGCTCAACTCATGATCCTTTCAGTTTACAACACCAATATAAGCTGTCAGGGTTTGGGGGAAAATTTTTGTCATCTGTGTGCTGCTGTACTGAGAGCTGGGACTCTGGATCCCATCCAGATTCTAAAATTACATTTCTCTTTGAATCTGCAAGAAGTTTTGGAAGTCAGGAATGAAAAAAGCATTAAATGTTATTTCTATCATACCTCTCAAACTAATAATTTACATTCTTATGAAACTCTAATTAACGGAGATGTTTTTGTGTAATCTAGCATTTGAAAATTAGTAAATACAGAGAGAACAATTAAAGTAAAACTCCTCATTTGTTTTAGTCAGGGTTCTCTAGAGGAATAGAACTGGTCTAAAATTGAAAGATCCAAGAATTCAATAGTTGTCCCATTCATGAATCTGGATGCCTCAGCTGGCCTTCAATATACACTGCAATCCCAAAGAGGTAGGCTCTAAGGCTAGTGAAAAAATTGGACTTGCCAAAGAAAACAAGAACAAGTTGTGGAGTTATCTAGTAGAGAAAAACACTCTGACATACGTTCAAGCCAATAGAAAGTCTTTTTAGGTGGCAGCAATTACACCATTAGTTAGGGACCTTGGTGGATCTCTAGCCTTTCTTATGGTAAGCTATTAAGCACACACACAAAAGCAAACAAACAAACACACAAAACAAACAAAAAACCCATATCCTAGATTGGTGCAAGGTGAGTATATTTAGTGGCTTTCTCAGAACTGTGCATTTTAATGGATTAGGTCTTTGTTCTTGTTTTGGCGGTTGTTGCTGCCTATGTGCTGAGTTTCAAGATCTGAGTGTCTGTTGTGCTAAAGTCTGGGGTCTGTTAGAGTCTGGGGCCTGTAGTGCAAGTAGACAAAGCCAGAAAGCCTCCATCTTCCTTGTTCTTCATGTGCACCATCAGCAGAATGTGGTGATAATGTTACATATTTAATAAAACCTAAAATATCCAGAGACAACACACAGTCAACACCTAGGCAGACAGCTCAGAAATTTCTTGATCTTTGAGTACCAGGTCAAACAGCTGGGCTTCAATGGCACACACCCTTAATCCAAGCACAGGGAAAGCCTGGGAATGGTGACCTATGCCATTAGTCCCATAACTCCAGAAACAGAGAACATTCTGTGCTCTGTGAATTCAAGGCTGGCTACCAAATAGAACAGTTTCCACCTTTATCCTAACCTGGATGGGATAGAGCTGGCAAGAAGGGTATTTAAGGTTGCACAGAAAGCCAGCAGAAGCAGAAGTGACCAGGAGCAAGGCTGAGGAAATTGGAAGATAGCTGGGTGAGATTTGACTGTGGTGTTTTCTCTCTCTGATATTTCAGCCTTTCCCCAATATTTGGCTCTGAGTCCATTTCAATACAATCCAAATTCATGCAACAGCAGAAGATGTAACCTAGATTAAAGGTGGATCTTCCCACTTCAAAAGATCTGAATTAAATGTTTATCATCCCAACTCAAAAGCTCCGCATTAAAATTTGTTCTCTCAACTTCAAATAATTCTATTAAGAAAAATCCCACACCATGGTGCCCAGTTGATTGAGTTTTAGTTAATTTCAGATGTAGTCAAGTTGAAAAACAATAATAGCTCTTGGGTCATTCATACATATATCATGTGTATTTTCATCTTTATTCACCAAGAGGAACAAAATAAATAATATATTAGTGGCAATAGCAGACAGGCTTCCAAAGCTTCAGTTCTAAATTACATTTTCCACTAATAGAAGCCAGGACTTCTACAAGAAATAGCTGACACAAGGGCAGGCAGAGTCAAGAAAATCCTGGAAATTCTTCTTGTGACTTAAAGCAAAATAAGTAAGTGCACATGAGTCAGATTCAAGACAGTCTCACTGGCCAAACCTGGAAAAACTAAACTACCAAAATAAATATTGATTGTAATGGACTGAAAAAAAATTCATTCATGACTGAATGTTAGTATAGCTAGATACATAAATGATGGATGAAATATAGATAATACATTGGAGGGTATTTCCCACTTTCTTTTCTATCAAGTTCAGTGTGGCTGGATTTATGTTGAGGTCTTTGATCTGATTAGATTTGAGTTTGGTGTAGGGTGATAGGAATGGATTTATTTGCCTTCTTCTACACACTACCATCCAACTATATCAACACTATTTGTTGAAGATACTATCTTTTTTCCATTGAATATTTTTGACCTCTTTGTCAAAAATCAAGTGTTTTAAGTATGTGGGTTAATGTCAGGGGCTTCAATTCCATTCCATTGATCCACAAGTCTGTTTTTACGCCAGTACCAGGCTGTTTTTATTAATGTAGCCCTATAGTATAACTTCAAGTCAGGGATGGTGATGTCTCCTGAGGTTCTTTTGTTGAATAGAATTGTTCTGACCATCTTGGCTTTCCTGATATTCAAAATGAACTTGAGTATTGTTCTTTCAAGGTCTATAGAAAATCATGTTGGGATTTTGATGGGGATTGCATTCAATATGTAGAGGGCTTTTGGTAAGATTTCCATTTTTACTATGTTGATCCTACCTATCCAGGACCATGGGAGATCTTTCCATTTTCTGATATCCTCTTCAATTTCTTCAGTGATTTAAAGTTTTTGTCATACGAATTTGTTACTTCTTTAGTTAGAGTTCTGCCCAGGTATTTAGTGCTATTTGGAGCTATTATAAAGCATGATGTTTCCCTTATTTCTTTTCTAATTTCATCCCTTTTATCCTTAGTGTAAAGAAAGAGTATTGATTTTTTTGAGTTAATCTTGTATTCTACTATACTACTGAAGGTGTTTATCACCTGCAGGAGTTCCCCAGTAGAATTTTATGGGTCACTTATATATACAATCATATCATCTACAAATAGAGATAGTTTCACTTTTTCTTTTCCAATTTGCATCCCCTTAATCTCCTTTTCTTCTCTTATTGCTTTAGCTAAAACTTCCAAGATTTATATTGAATGGATAAGGGAAGAGGGGACATTCTTTTTTTTGTTCCTAATTTTAGTGCGATTGCTTTGAGTTTTTCTCCATTTAGTTTGATATTGGCTGTTGGCTTGTTTTAAATCACCTTTATTATATTTTGATATTTTTGTATGTATTCCTGATCTCTCCAGGACTTTTATCATAAAGGAGTGTTGGATTTTGTCAAAGGCTTTTCAATATCTAAAAATATGCTCATGTGATTTTTTTCTTCAGTTTATTTAATTGATGGATGATTTTCACAGTTTTTCATATGTTGAACCATTCTTGTATCTTTGGGATGAAGCCAACTTGATCATGGTAGATGACTTTTTTTGTATGTTGTTGTATTCAGTTTGCCAGAATTTCGTTGACTATTTTTGCATCAATGTTCATAAGGAAGTTTGCTCTATAATTCTCTTTCTTTGTTGCATCTTTGCATGGCTTGGTTATCAGGGTGATTGTGGCCAGGTGACCACTTCCTAAATATAACACCAGCTGCACAGACACTAAGAACAACAATTACTAAGTGAGACCTCCTGAAACTGAGAAGCTTCTGTAAGAACAAGGACACAGTCAATAAGACAAAATGACACCCTATAGAATAAGAAAAGATTTTCACCAACTCTACAACTGACAGAGAACTGATCTCTAAAATAAATAGAGAGCTCAAGAAACTAGAGGCCAAAACCCTAAATAACCCAATTAAAAAATGGGCTTCAGAACTATAAATGGAATTCTCAGCAGAAGAATTACAAGTGGCTGAAAGGCACTTGAAAAAGTGCTCAACATTTTTAACCATCAGAAAAAATAAAAATCAAAACAAATTTGAGATACTATCTTATACCTGTCAGAATGAATAAGATCAAAAACACAGATAACAGCCTATGCTGGAGAAGATGTGGAGCAAGGGAAACAATCCTCCAATGTTGGTGGGAGTATAAACTTGTACAGCCACTCAGGAATGCAGTATGATGGTACCTCAGAAAACTGGAAACCAATTTCCCAAGAATCTAGCAATACCACTATTGGGCATATACCCAAAGGACACACATTCACATCCCAAAGGCTTGTAACAGCATTATTCATAATAGCAATAACCTGGAAACAACCTTGATGTCCCTCAATTGAAGAATGGATTAACAAACTATGGTACATCTACATAATTGATAACAACTCAGCAGTTAAAAAAAATGACATTCTAAAATTTACAGGCAAATGCATGGATTTGGAGAATATCTCCTGAGTGAGGTATCACAAGCCCAGAAAGATAAGCACAAGATGTAGTCACTCATTAGCAGACTTTAGGCAAAAAGCAAAGAATACTTAACTGCAAACCACAACCCCTGAACAGCTTGGGATCAGAAGGAACTTAAAGAGAGACATCCAGGGATTCCCCTAGGAAGAGAAAATAGAGAAGATCTCCTTAGCTAATTAGAAGCATAAGGGGTTGCAAGCAAGAAGAGGTGAGAGCAAATCATGAGAGGAGGAGATGATTGAGTGAGAGGAACAACAAGAGGGGAAAAAAATAAAGTGATGGAGATCTTAATAGAGGATGCCAATATGGGGTTGGAAAAAGACCAGGTGCTAGGGAAACCTCCAACAACTCACAGGATGTCTCTGGCTAGATAGTGGAGGTATTGCATAGACAGGACTTCCCCTATAATCAAATAAATAGCCACCCTAAGTGCCATCACAGAACTTTCATCAACAATGAATAGAGGTAGAGGCAGGGATACATGGCTTGACCACTGGGCTGAGTCGCTGGTCCAGCTGATATCGAGGAAGGAGACTCTATATGAGCAAAGGGAAAGGGATTATGAGGAAAATTCCCACAGTGATGGCTGGTTGGAGCTCTGGAGAGGTCACTGAATTAAGAACAGCCCTGGGGAAACCATCAAGAAAAGTAACTAGGCCCTCCAAGGATAGGCGACTGTCCACTGACATGGGTAGTATGTGGAGCCTCGGGGTTAGGGATCAGACCGTGTTTCTATGCATGGACTGTCACCTTGGAGCCCATTCTTTCCAGAGGAACACCTAACCCAGTCTTGATATTAGAATGAGGAAATCAGACCTGCCTGGAGTGGATGTTGAGCTGATCCACCTTGGAACTTCTTGCCCTTTTGAGAGAAGGGAGGGAGGCTGAAGGCTGCCAGGGATGGATTAGAAAGGGGAAGGGAGGGGGAGCAAGGGGATACATAGATTAAAAAAAAAAAAAAGACTTTATTTTATACAAAAAAAAGAAGAAAACACAAACAAAAAAGAAAAAGAAATAATAGACAGATTAGGATGTTGATGAGGAAGATAGTAACTATTAATGACAGATAATAATTATAGGATGCTTTGGCTTCTGGGGCCTAAAGACCAGCTAGGACTCAGCCAGTGCAAACTGATGATAACTAGTGCCTTAAAACATGTGCTTCTAAGCATTTCCATATAAGCCAACCTGGGGTATGAACCTGGGGTCTTGACAGAGGCAGAATCCAATCCAACAGTTCTAGACCAGCAAGAGACCACCACCCTTAGCCACAAGTAGCAGTGAATCAAAGCCTTTTCCCCTGGCTGGGAGGATGGGCAGGGAAAACAAAAGTATTTAAAGTCTTTCCCTCCATATAAAATTGAACTTGCTTGTTTCTAGAGGCTGTTGTTGCTTCTGGACCATCTTTGCCCCTAAAGGAAAAAGCAGAACCCTGAGAGCATAAAGGTAACCCTGATTCCTGATCCCAAACAAGGCATACCCCAACACTTTTGAAACCTAATGTGATTTTCTTGCCCATTTAAATGAGGCAGTTGAGCAGAAAGTAGACCCAGGACCTATCAGAAAAAAAAAAAAAAATGTTGTTGAGCAATTAGCATGGGAGGGGCTTAATGCCTTGACCCAAAATGCGGTGGTTACTGTCTGAAATGAGGAAATACATACATGGATGACAGCTACTAAAGACTTAGATCCATTCACAGGACCAACTACTGCACTTGGTGACTCCCTCTCTCAATGCTCTCTTGACCAAGAAATAATCAAGGGAAGCTACTCAGACAGTCTCCGCTGACAGGTCATGCTGGGGGTGTGGCAAGCCTGGCCACCTGTGGCAAGACTGCCATAGAGCAAAACCTATAACTAAATGCTAAATGCAATAAAGGTTTTCATTGGCCCAATAACTGCTGTTCCCAGCCTGAGACAACTTCAGTTCCTTTAGACTCCAAAAGGGGCACTGCTCAGCCCCACTCATATGAAGGCAATCTGCCAACCCAAAGGTCTTATGGACATTGCCAATTTTTTCACATTTACCTATGATGACTATTGGTTCTTGATGACCAGTCGGTTAGGGGACTGGCAGACACAGTCCTGGATACAACTACATTAGCAGAAATTGAAGAACTGTTTTCTGCACTAGAAGTTGAAGTCTGGCCTTCCAACTAGCAGGGTAGGAGGGCAACAAGATTCAAAACTATCTACCTGTCCTGTTCAATGGAAAGACTTGGATGGCAATAGAGAAGCCCTCCATCCTGTAGTCTCCAACATGCCAAGAAATATATGGGGAAGAAACATATTACAGGACATGGCGCAGTCCTTAAAACTTATGACAGCCTTTTTTGATTGCACTTTTACTGAAGGTCATGAAAAATTGGTTCTTTCAGATTGTACACCTAGACAAAACTTGCACATCTAATTCTAAGGGCCACTACTGGCCTGAGGTCATAAAAAAAATGACCATTAATTGGCTGTCAGACCAAGACACCTGGGTAGAATAGTGGCCTATAATTGAACCCAAATGATCTATATTAAAAAATGTAGTTGATGAACAGCTAAAGATTGGTCATTTTGAGCCCTCTAGAAGCAGGCAAAATACTCCATTTATGTTATCCCAAAAAAAGTGAGGAAGTATCATCTTTTACAAGATCTAAGGGCAGCAAATGATCAGGTGAAGATGAGATCACCACAGGCTGTCATCTCACATCCCAGTGCCATTCCTCCACTGCATTATATAGTGACAGTAGACATTAAGGAATGCTCTTTTCAAATTCCTCTGGCACCTCAGGATAAAGGACATTTTGCCTTCATAGTATGGGAGCCTAATATGCATAAGCCAGCTAACAGGTACCAACTGACAGTTTTGCCACAAGGAATGAAAAATAGTCCAGCTATGTGCCAACTTTATGTTTCACAAGCTCTGGTCAATATCCCTAAAGACATCACTTTGGTACATTATACAGATGATCTATTGCAGGCATACCCTGACTCAATGTGTTTACAACAATAAACACGTTAAATTAATGCTCCAGGATTTGGCCTCATTAAGCTTGAGAAAAGGTTCAGTTAGTGCCTCCCTTTTTTTGAAATTGTTATGGCCAGGGATATTTGTCCTCTATCCTTTAAGTTAGATGTAAAGGATAAACATTCATGAACAGAACTACAACAGTTATGTGGGACTGTAAATTGGCTTAAATCCTTTTTGTCTATTCCAGAACAAGAGACAAGAAATTTGTTTTCACTCCTGGAGGGTCCCATATGTCCCTTACAGAGGATATGGCTTACTCCAGAAGCAAGGAATGTATTACAGAAAATGCTTACTATATTATCTACCTCCATAGGCCTGAGCTGCCTCTGCTAGCAATCATACCCTTGAGAGTTAAGGGACTTTTAGGGGTGTGTTGGTAATTTGGTCCCTTACTGTCAATTCATCAGGCCCATTCTGACTTACATAAAGTGACTTCCAAATTTGGTCAAGTGTTTCACATGGGACTGAAGGCGTGAATGTTAGCTAAGAGAACACATGGAAGAGAGCCAGATAAAAATTATTCTTCCATTTCTATTAAGGAATACCCAGGCATTGCTATGGTTGACTCCATTTTCTTCCAAGAAATGCTTGCTGGATTTACTGGCACAACTGACAATCAAATCATTTCCCAAAAAGTAAGATTTCACCTGAGTGCTCATCTCTTCCAATTGAGATTGTCATTCATTCACTTCCCTCCTTGAATCCTGTTCCACATGCAACCCTAGCTTTCTCAGATGCCAATAAACAAATTATGATGGCATTCTTATTCACAGAAAAGGTAAAAGAGATGAGACATTTGTGATTCCAAATCTGTGATTTGGGAGAATTATTAGCCCTTTTTAAAGTCTTAGAGGAATGTCAAAATAAGTCTGTTAGTATTTTTTCAGACAGTCAAAATGTGGTCCAAGCTGTTTAAATATTGGCTCAAAGCCAATATCATGCTTCTAATATAAGGTGTATTAAACCAAAGAACAGAGCCATTGTACTTGTATTAGATCCCATTCCAAATTACCAGGCATATTAGCTAAGGGAAATGAAATATCGACCATTATTCTGACAGCTATATTGATTTGCTAGAACAAGCTAAAACATTACACCAGCAGTTTCATTAGTCCTTCAAAATTTACATAAATTACTCCCAGAGTTGCTAATTTCTCAATACAAACAGCTATCCAGAACCTGTGTCACTTGTGCACAACTGCCCCATCCAGGTCCCCCACAGAGAGTGGGAGTCAACCCATGAGGCTTGATACCTAATGCTATATGGCAGATGGATGTGGCAGATGGTGGATAATGTTATGTTCCCCTGGGTAATTTGAGGTATGTGCATGTAATAATTGATACTTGTTCTATGTTCATGTTTGCACTAGCATTGCCTGAAAAAAAAGTTTCCAATATTATAAAGGCAATTGAGTCAGCTATGCTAATCATGGGAGTACCTTGGGCTATTAAAACTGACAATGACTCTGCTTATATGTAGCAACAGCTTAGTGAATTCTTAGGCCCCTAGAAGATATCTCATACAACAGGCATCCCTTACAACCCACAGAGACAAACCATTGTGCAAAGAGAGTAAAGAATATATGGTCCATGAAAAGAGTACTTTGATTTACCCTGAAGACCTTTTCTAATGATTCCTGTGTAAATTTATACAAGATGACCTCAAGAGATTTTCATGGTACCTTCACCAATGGAACAATTTTTGGGCTTGAAGTATTTGCCCCTCCTTCCTATATTAAAAATTCATTAGACCCCACCAAAATAATTCATCAATCATTAGCTCTATGTGCAAATGTGCTCAGCTTTTCTACCTTGGTGAGCCTTTTCATTCCTTGGGAACATTGTCCACCAGCTCTGTCTTCCAATCATTTCAGAATATTCCAGTACAACTTGATAAAAGTTATTTTTACAATCAAAATTATAATTGTACACTTAGTTTATGAAGGCATACTTTAATATGTGCCTCCAAACTACCCCATATTATGACAGAGACCCCCTTAAAATCTAAATGTTATCCCACTATGGGCAATTGGGACATATGCAGCCAATTCAACTGTCTTGATATGCATCCTCTGATATTTTTAAAAGATGTCAGTTTCTATAATGAGACTGACTCATATAAGAAACAATATGCAGATTTAAAAAAAGCAAGAGTACAATCAATTCAAAGTTAGTTAGAAAACCTCCCCAGTTTGTGTCCAGCCACTATTTTTCTTCCTGGTAAATAATGCCTCTACTATACATAATGTTCTTGACTGCTCCTGAGAATTTTGCTTTCTAACAGCTTGCTGGCAAGGGTATTTGGAAATAGCTATATTAATGAGAGAACCAGCCGTCATTTGGGTCCCTGTTGTTAATGCTACTCATTTCCATGCTATTACCATTATGACTCAGAACCCAATTGACAACAATAATGAGAGAAAAAAGAGATTTTAGGATTTCAGCTGCCATTATTACTGCAATACTAATAGCTTTGGAAGGGGCAGTAGCTAGGGCAGCCTTATTGACTCAAACTGCTACTACAGCTAACACCTTACATCAAATAGTATCTCAGTCTACTGAGGCATTACATGCCCCAAAAGTTATTAATCAACATCTCCATCAGGTCATACATATATTACAACAGCACATTAAACTTATGGCTGAAGAATTACCATTGGTGAGAGACATGCCACTATCAGTCTATTATTCAGACACCAAACAATTTGTCTCACCCCCTATAGGGTCTCCAGTATTTTATTTGAGAGAAACCAGCTAGCATAATATATAAAAGAGACCTGGTCAGATAAGTTTCTTAATAATTCCATTTTGCTTTGGGAACAAATTCATCAATTAAATATAACCATGATGCCAGGTATGATGATAAAAAGTGACTTCCTAAATAATGTATAGAACAACCCTAAAAGGTTATTTGACCACTTCTGGATCCTTATATATGCATTGTTGGACAGGTGATGCTTTTTAATCCTATTGTTTAAGTATCTCCTACAGCATATTTGCCAGCAGAATGGCCACTAAGAAAACTCTTCAGATTTTAATGGCTCTTAGGCACCCAGAGAAAAGCTCTCCCAGAGAGGTAATGTGTGTATGGTTTACTGAGATTCAAAAGGCTACTGCATAAGCCCACCACCAGAACTGTTCTGGTATAGTGCTATTTCCAGAAATAAGTAAAAGCTTGTCTGTCAGGCCAACCTAAGACAGGTGCAGTCCAAAATGCTTAGCCCTCCTGAGGTGGGGTCAACAAGGTCAGGGCTAAGCAACCTGGCTCCCACTAAGCATGTCTCATAAATAAGAAAGAAAGAGAGAGAGAGAGAGAAAGGAAGGAAAGAAGGAAAAGAGGGAGGGACAGAGGAAGAAAGGAAGGAAGGAAGGAAAAAATGGTGAATATATAAATATATAGTGGCTTCTAAGAGCCCGGAGACCAGCCTGGCCTCAGCCAGTGCAAACTGGTGATAACTAGTGCCTAAAGACATGGGCTCCTAAGCACTTCCACATAAACCAAACTAGGTTCTGAGCCTGAGGCCTTGACAGAGGCAGAATTCAATACAACATTTCTAGACCAGTAAGAAACCACGACTTGCAGACACAGATATCAGTGAATCAAAGCCCTTTCCCCTGGCTGAGGGTAGAGTTAGGGGAAAAAGTAGTTAAGATCTTCCCCTCTAAAATAAAATTGGACTTGCTTATTTCAACTTGTCCCCAGAGGCTGTGTCATTGATTCTGCACCATCTTTGCCACACACACATACACACACACACCCCACCAAAGGGGAAGAGCAGAACCCTGGGTATAGAGGCAACCCCAGCTCCTAACACCAAACCAGGTGCACCCCAACAGACAATCAACAATATATTTCAGAAAAAATAAAAAATGATTTTAAATGTTTTTATCATGAATAAATAGTATTTAAGGATACACACACACCCTAACATAACAATATACAAAGATACCCATGCATCTAAACATACCACTTGGCCTTTTATCATTACAAATAATTGTTATTTTCATACATTACCCAATATATGTAGTAGCATGAATGAGATTCAGAGCCAAATATCTGGGAAAGGCTAAAATATCAGAGAGAGGAAGCACCACTGTCTATTCTCACCCAGTTGTCTTGTAACTTTTTTAGCCTGTCTCCTGGTCCATTCTGCCTGTTGCTTCTGCCAGTTACTTTTGTCTGTCTGGTATCTATGAGCCTTTATATACCCTATCTCATCTAGATTAGGATTAAAGGTGTGTAGCCTTGAACTCACAAAAAAACAGAAGAAGTTCTGTCTCTGGAGTTATGGGATAAAGGATGTTAGTCACCACTCCCGCTTTCCCTGTGCTGGGATTAAAGGTGTGTGTGTGTGTGACTGACTCAGCTGTTTATCCTTGTATTCAAGGATCAAGGATTTCCTGAGCTGTCTGCCTAGGATTTGACTCTGATATCCCAAGATTTATTAAATATTTAACTTATATCCACAAATATATATATGTAAATTTAATGTGATTTTTTTAAATGTCAAGCAAAGAAAGTCTACTTCTAGTGGTAGAATGAAAGTCATAACAGAAAAAAATGAGTAGGTACAAAAACAATATGTGATCACAAAGTGTAGGAGATAAAATTTGGATGGATGATGCTTACATGATCTCAAAGTATCATTTAAGGAGCATAATAGGAAAATAGAACTAAAAGAAAACTATTAATCTCAAATATTAATATTAATATTAATCAATTATAATTAATGGACTTTGGTATATTGATACAAATTTAAATTTATTTTTATTATACTATATGTATGTTACTATTCTCATTTTGAGTATTGCCCTATGCAGCTCATTTTAAAATGTAATGTGTAATTAAAAATTACAGGTTGGTAGTTAGTCATCTATAACAGTCAAGGTTGTAGCTATTTATGCTAGCTATGTTTTTAAGGTTAAACAGATATATTTTTTAAGGGAAATTTTATCTCAAAAACAAGTTACATTTCCAGACCATCTCAGATGCACAATATTCTAAGACATTGTCAGATTAGAGCCAGAAACCTGATGAAGTCAAATAGATACCTAACAATCTACACATCAGTTTTCATATCCTTACACAAACTTTCTAACCATAGTTAGCAAGTAACAAATTTGTATGATTTTCATTTCCTCTTCTAATAATTTCCCACTAACTATAGGAGGTTCTAGAAATCCTAGGAATAAAGTATAAATGATGGACATCTTTCAAATGCTTTAGAGACTGATGGAATATGACATTTAAGATACTTAATAATCGAAGGCTATTCATGATTGTGAGACATGTGTGCTCTTGGTAAACCGATCTGCTTCATAAAAGAATGATGGGCATTGAAGAACCTCCATAGGGAGTTTGCTTTCATTGTGGCAGTCCTAGCCATTTGGACAAGAAATTGTCTTTGCTTTGACTGCTAACGGTGTGCTGTATAAACTGGGCAAGCAAGATGCAAAGGAAAAAGACTTTTGAACATTGCTAAAATAAGGTGGGACAGTCCTTCAAAATTCCTGCTTCATAGAAGAGTCTTCCAGATAATTTAGCCCTGTAAACTAAGATTGGATGCCCTAACATTTCAGAGGAACCTTGGGTGACTATCTACGTAGCTACATTTCTCTGTCATTCTGTAGCTTAGGACGTGGTTTGCATTGCACTTCCTGTTTACCCAGGTACTATTTTATCCTTCAGGGGCCTTTGATGGAGTTGAAGACTAGATGGTTGTAATTACAGTTTTCTATAGTAAAAGGTAAGTTGAGTACATAACTTTAGACTCACCAAGAAAATAAATAATGGAGTATTTTCTCTGAATTTGTCAAATACAAATGGACTGAATATTGTGAATGTAATCTTTACTTGGTAATTGTTCTTATTGTATACTGTCTTACTATGTTAAAGTTAAAACTTTTTATTTAAACAAACAGGGCAAAATGTTGCAAAATATTATTTTAATCATGTAAGGATGTGTTATATTTGTTTACCCTGTAAATTATTACTTTAACTGTGGAAAGGTGTATTAATTTGTTTATGCTTCATTTGCTTAATGAAGCAAAGATATGTTACATTTGTCGGTTCTGTGTATTTAGCTTTGTAAAGATGTGTTGCTGTTTTACCTTGTTGGCCTAAAGCACCTGATTGATCTAGCAAAAAACAGAATGAACAGCCAATAGCTAGGCAGGAGGGGGATAAGCTGGGCTGGCAGGCCAAGAGAGTAAGTAGGAGAAATCTCGGCTTGGGAGAAGAAAAAGAAGAGAATAAGGAAGAAAGACAGGGATACGTCCAGGGCCAGAAGCCAGGCAGCTGCCAGCCAAACATGAGAAGCAGTGGACATAAGATATACAGCAGGAAAGGAAGGTAAAAGAAAGGCAAACTATAAAGAAAAAAACAGATTAATATAAGAGCTAACCTAAGGCAGAACATTCAAAACTAATAATAAGTCTGTGTGCCATGATCTGGGAGCTGGATTGCAGCCCAAAAGAAAGCTTGCTAAGCATAGTAAATTATTAGGAACAATAACTTAACCTTTGAACTTACCTTCAGAAGATCCAGAAAAAGAATTATAAAAATATATAGAAAGGAAGAAAAGATGACAAAAATAAAAAAAGTAATGGGTGAGTTTGAATATAGATTACAAAATTTACCCGGTTCTTTATACTATTTTTGAAAACCTTCTGTAAATTTGATAGTATATATAATAAAAACAACTGATAAAAGTAAATGTCAGACACCCTCCAACTAATGATCTCCCTAATGGCTATACAGAGGGAATTAGTAAAGCCAAAATGGTGCTCCTAAACACAGCATGGAAGACAGCTTCTCCTCCCTGCCCCCAGTTAGGACACTTCCCTGAAGATACAGCTGGCCTCTCCTCACAGCTGGTGACAGTTTAGGTCCATCTTCTTTGAATGCAAGAATAGCAGTGGGTTAGCAAGAATCAGGATAATTATTCTTTTGCCTTAAGGGAAAATCTTTTATTTGTTGCTGAAAGATTTTGATACATTTTTTATGAATGATAAAGAACTTTTCTAAAATAGCTAGATATTTGTAAGCTTGATGCAATTTTGCAGTTTCAAAATGCGTAGGTTGTTTGAGCACTATCTGTCATTAACTGTGTAAGGTTTTAACATTTTCTTTAGTAAGATCACCATGAGTTTTGTTTGGAAAAGAAACGAGTTTGTAAGAGTGGAATTTTACATCATCCTTTCTCCTGTCAGAATATTTCTTCTATTTATATCTTACCACCCACAGCCTTCGTGAAAAGTTGTAGGTAGGTTTTACTTCATTATTAAATCTTGATTAGAAGTCAGCTTCTGCATATAGTATTTGTGGAAGTCACATGAGCAAAGTTTTGTACCATTCAGATAGGCTCCAGTGATTTTCAAAGAAACAATAAAAACAACTTATTCATTTCTACCAAACATACAGTATGTATAGGAACACTCTCTGAATACAAACTTTTACACAAACACACAATAAAACATGTTTCTTTAAGATAGTTTGTGATGGCAAAACAACATGAGTTTCAGTCTCTTTTATATTATTGATTAGAAACTTTACCGGAAAGCAGTTACCTTTTGTTGCAGTAAATTAGTGGGCATATTTTTATACCTACAGGGCAAGAAAAGTAGATTAAGGACAAAAGTGTAGTGTTTGGTTTTTGTTGTTGATTTTGATTTGTTTATTCTGAGAGAGTGAGAAAGAAGATAAAATTCTGTGGGCAAGGAGGTAGAGAGGATCTGGGAGGAGCTAGAAGACAAAAAATAAGATAAAAATATACTGCATGAAAAAATTAAGGTTAGGCAGTGTTGACATACACCTTTAATCCCAGCACTTGGGAGACCAAAGTAGGTAGATTTCTGTGAGTTCAAGGCCAACCTACTCTACAAAATGAGTTCCAGGACAGCCAAAGCTGTTACAGAGATAAGTTCTATTCCCCCCCAAAAAAAAGTTAAGCTAAAAAATTAATTAATCGAAAATATAAAGACTGTTTCAAAGCAAAAATGATTAAAATCATTTCCTTATACAAGTTCTGATTTTTTTTAACATTTTGTATATTCTCATCTCTTTTTAAAAATTTGTTTTTTATTTGAAATTATAATAAGTGATATATAAAAATTATACAACTTGGGGGCTAGAGAAATGACTCATCAGTAAAAAGAACTTGTTGCTCATCTGGAGGACCCAAGTGTGCTTTTCAGCACCCACATGGTAACTCACAACTATAGGTAACTCCAATTCCTGGGGATTGACACTCTCTTCTGACTTTCAGGGCCCCAGGCACAAGCATGGTAAGCATTCATACATGCAAGAAGAACAGTCAAACATATAAAATAAAATAAATAAAATTGTGCATATATAGGATATTATGTGGTATTTCAATGGGTGGATATATTTTCTAATATTCAAATAAGGGTAAATATATATCCACTAAAATTTAATTTAGGGTTAAAATGTGGGGTTGTGTTACTGAGACTGAACCTAGGACCACTCTTGTATTGGTTTTTCATTCTGAAATCAGATACTCATTTTTGTAGGTAGTTTAGAAAGACTAACTTACAAGGCCAAAGAAATTTAGAAAGTTGTTCATGAAGTTTCTGCCCACTCTCCTATAAAGCACCTCTCACCAATCATTCTATGTGTTACCCCAATAATCTCATTGGCTCACCAAGTTACTGGAAGATGAAAATGTTTCTTTAGACCATCTTCTCCCATACTCTATCTGGGCTAAGTAGACACTTGTTTACATTTCCCAAGAAAAATTATTAAACAGCCCCTTGCATCTTAGGCAAGTACCCTACAGTGAGCTGTATCTCAGCCCTTTTGTGCTTTTTAAAATTTTGAGGCGGAATCTCCGTAAGTTGATCAGACTGATCTTGAACTTTTAATCTCTCTGCCTCTGCCTCCTAAGTAGTTGGTATTATAGGTCTGCACTCCTAACCATAACATTTTCTTATGGTAGAAAAACAGTCAAACTCTTTTAACTTTCAAATACACAGTACATTAACTAATGGTAGTCACCCCATTGTTCAAAGGCACCAGAGAACCTCCGGATGCTATCTAAGGATAACAGCAATTCTTGTTCTAACTCTTCTCATCCCTTTCTGTCCAAACGTTCCCAGCCACTGCTAACTACCATTTTATTCTCACTTTCTAAGACATTAGTGTTTTATAGTCTGCAGATGAGTGCCATCATGTGGCATCTGTCTAGAGTATTCAACTTATTAATGATCACCAGTTCTACCTAGTCATCAACTGATAGAATTTTCTTCTTTTTGAGGCTGAATACTATTCCACTAAGAATATTTACCACATTTTCTAAGTATTCATCAGTAAATAAACACTGGTTGCTTCTACTTACGGCTCTTGCTAACACTTTGGCAATCATACGGGTGTGTAGACATCTCTCTAAAAATATTATTGCCTTTGTTTGGGTTTGTAGCCAGTTCTCCTATGGAAGTTCTGTTATAACTTGTGGGCACCTCAACATCATTTCCTATAACAAGTGTGTGAATTTATGTTCCTTCTTTTCTCATCCTTGCCATATGATAAAGATTCACAGGGGTTTGAATTGCATTTCTCTGATCATTAATAATGCTGCCCATTTCCCCAAATGTCTGTTATCATTTATATAAATTTTCAGTTGGATTATTTTAACACTATTTGGTTTTAAGTTTCTAAACCCCTTCAGAGATGAAAAGTTTTTAAATACTTTCTCTTTTTCTCAAACTGTTTCTTCACTTAGTAGATTATTTTGCCCTTCAGAAGATTTAATGACCATGTATTCTCATTTGTCTGTTTTTACTTTTGTTTCTTCTATTTTTTGTGTTCGTGCCCAAATTATAGCCTTGTCTGTTCCAATGCTGGGAAACATTTACCCTATTTTCTCCTAAACAATTCAGAGTTTGCAGTGTTGGGTTTAAGACTTTGATCAGTTGTGAATTGATTATCATATCTTATAAGAAAAGAGAGTCTATTATCATTTATACACCTATATGCATCTAATTTTCTGATATCATTCATTGGAAATATCTTTTCTTCAATAAATGTGTTAGCATGCAATATTGTCAAGAATTAATTCAATCTGTGGGTTTAATTCTAGAATCTTAATTCTGTTCTATGAACCTGTCTATTTTTTTCATTGCCAGATAGTATAATTTTGTTACTATAATTTTATAATATATTTAGAAGCAAAGCAGTATAGGAACTCTTGATTTGTTCTTTCTGCTTGAAATTATTTTGTATGGAGAGAGATATTAAGTTGGGTGGGTAGGAAATCAGGAATGATATGGAAGGAGTTAATGGAGTGGAAAATATGATCAAAACATACTGTCTAAAATGTGTGTGTGTGTGTGTGTGTGAGAGAGAGAGAGAGAGAGAGAGAGAGAGAGAGAGAGAGAGAGAGAGAGAACCAGATTGCTTTCAATGTTCAGGATTTTCTGTTTATGACCTATGAACACACACATACAAACACATATACATATGTATGTATATGAGTGTAGGTTCTGCATATGAGAGGAAAACATGAAGCCTAGCTTATTTAACAGAGATTTCCAGTTGCATCCATCTTCACGAAAATGCCACTATTTTTATTTTTCTTTACAGTTCAATCAAATTTCATTGTGTATGTTACTACATTTTCTTTTCAATTTTAAATATGTATTGCATTTTCTATCATTTTGCATATATGAGTGTGTATGTGTGGGCTCAGATGTCTTGGTGCATGTGTTCAAGTCAGAGGAGAATTAGTGGAAGTCCATTCTCCCCTTCTACCATGTAGAATCCAGGGATAAAACTCAGCTAATAAGGCTTATTGGTAAATGCCTTTATCACTAAGCTATCTCACAGACTCTATACTACATTTTCCTTTATCCATTTATCTGCTAATGTCAATCTAAGCTGATTCTACCTAGCTATTACAAATAGTGAGCCCATAAGAATGTGAAAGTATCTCTGTGATACATTTACTTAGTCCTAACTAGTCCAAAAGTGGTATAGTTATATGCAGTAGTCCATTTTTACAGCTTTTGGGGATGGCTCCATACTAATTTGTATTAGACTACATAAATTACATTGCTACCAACAGATCAAAGGATCATTTTCCCATGTCCTCACCAGTATGTGTTAGCATTTGACTTCTTGGAGAGAGCAACTCTGATTCAGGTGGGACAGAGTTTTGAAGAAATTTTAATTTAATTTTTTATAAATAAAAATGTTAATACTTTTAGTTTTTTACTGACCATTTGTGTTTATATCTTTAATGTTTATTTATACCCTGTAATTTTGTTAAATTTTTCTATTGCTTTTAATGCATTTTGCTCTGTGTGTGTCCATATTATCTATAAACACCAACAATTTGATTTACTTATTTCTAGTTTAAATACTCTTCATTTCTTTCTCTTAGCTACTTTCTTTGCCTAAGATTTCTAGTGCTGTGCTAAATAAAATAAAAAGGGAGGACTCTTAACTTGTCCTAAAATTTAAAGAAAGTGTTAGCTTTTCTTCATTGACTATTGGCTATAGCCCTATTATATGCAACTTATATTATGTTGAATTATGTTCCTCTTGTTACTATTTGTAGAGACATATACATGTGCTCATATGTAAGTGCACATTTTTGAACAACTGTGTATATGTGATTGTGAAGGTCAAAGGAAGATTTTTTTCTCTCATATTTTTGTCACCATTTACTTATTGTTTTGGAGAAAAAAATCTCTCAGGGTACAACTCACTAAAGAGGTATACTGGCTAATCAGTGAACCCCAGGCCTGTCTCTGTCTCCCTAAAACTAAAATTGCCAGCATTCCATACCAAGTCTGGCTTAAAAAAAAATTATGTAGATTCTAAGGATTAAATTCAGGTCCAAATCCTGTACAGATCCTAGCAGCCAAAAAATAGAAGACTGAAAAAAATCTGTAAATTATACAGATAAGAGATAAAGGCATCTCTGTGCCAATATTTTATTCTTTTATGATTTATCAGATTAGGAACCAGGTATGCTTTTAGCAAGTATCAGCAATCACATAATTTCTAGTCAGTACATTTTATTAAACAATGTTGATCATTATGAATAATGAAATATCTATATGACATAAGAAAAAAGTCAGAAAGAAGCAAAAAAGAAAATTCATAAGAAATATAATAAAGTATATACATATCTTGTAGAATATTAGTTGAAGATGTGTTATATTTGTTTATACTATGGAATACTTGTTTAATAATGTAAAGATGTGTTGCATTCTTTTATGTTGCATTTGTGAATATCTGTGAAGCTGTGTTAAGATGCCTGTCTAAAACACCTGATCAGTTTAATAAAGAACTGAACAGTAATGGTGGTGAATTCCTTTAATTACAGCACTCGTGCAGGAAAGGCAGGTGGATCTCTGTGAGTTCAAGACAACCCTGAGCTACAAATCAAGTTCTAAGACAAAAAGAGCTATTATACAGAGAGAAATCCTGTCTCAAAAAAAAACAAAAAAAAAAAGAAAGAAAGAAAAAAAAAGAAAGAAGGAATGAAGGAAGGAAGAAAAAGATCTGAAGGTTCAGTAGCTAGACAGGAGAAAACAGGCAGAGCTGACAGGCAGAGAGAATAAGTAGAGGTAGAAATCTAGGAAAAAAAAAGAGATTGGGGAGGAAGAAAAGGAGAAGGAGATGAAGACGTATGGGGCCAGTCACACAGCTACAGAAGCAGCAATGGAGTAAGGCAGAATAACAAAGGTATAAGCCTAGAGGCGAAAGATGGATGAGATAATTTAAGGAAAGCTGGCTAGACATAAGCTAAGTTAAAGCAGGCATTCAAAAGAAAGAACAAGAATCTGTGTAATTTATTTGGGAGCTGGGTGGCTGGCCCCTAAAGAATAAAGAGAAAAAAGAACCAACCACAATCATATTTCAAAATTAAAACTAAATTGCAAATGTATCAATGAAATGGTTTCTGGGGCAATATACAAATAGATGATGCTTAGAAGTATAGTAAAGTATTGGCTAATTGAAATTACTTGTGGAGCACTAGAAGTAAAATCAATGTCATAGAGTAGAAAATATGAGAAAAGGGAAAGATCTGTGAGTATTAAACCAAAAGCCACAGTAACCAGGTAAACAGAGAGCAGTGTATAGGAGAGTCATGTGAATGAAAATACTTTCTAAAAAAGACCTTTTCAGAACTGCAGCCTGTGCTTTCCTAGGTTTGAAATAATACAAATATAAGCACCACTAATGTTATTAGTACAGATATAAGCACCACTAATGTTATTTGATACAGATATAAGCACCACTAATGTTATTTGATACAGATATAAGTACCACTAATGTTATTTGATACAGATATAAGCACCACTAATATTATTTAATACAGATATAAGCTAAGCACTACTAGTTCTATTTAAGAAATATTCTAAATCAAATATTCACATTAATTCAGGATACCATATTTAAAAGGTTTAAATAAGGTTTAAAAAAATGTGTTCTTGGCAAAAAATTAATAAAAACTACCATCAGGCTTTTCATCAGAAGCACCTGCAGATTCAGAAAGGAAATGATTTTCAAACTTAAGCTCTTTGCCATTTAGGAATAAAAGTAAATTAAAAATTCTTTCAGACATGCAAATAATAAATTTTCTATTTTTCTTGGATAGACACTGACTGGTGGGAAGAATAAAAAAGCATTCTACAGACATCTGTGCTAGAAATTGTACAACAACTATCTTCTTGCTCTTTTAAAAACAAATTCTCCTGAGATCGGGCATAATATTCAGCATCTGATAAAAAATAACTTACAAAAATTAGTGTTGTGAAGAAAGAAAGAAAGCGAGATCTTACAGAGGGGATATCAATTACTACCATCAAAGAAAACTGGTAATATTCAAAATATTCAAAGAGAGTTTTATGCCAGCCATGCTTTCATATCTCTATGGCAAACCTTTCAATGCATACTTTGTATTATCTTTGGATACTAGAGCTACAGTTAATATTGGAGATGAAAAGTCTTACATGAATGAGTTGTCTTTTCCTATTTTTACTTTCCTGCAGAAGCCAAATTAAAAAAAAAGTGAATGGATTAAAACTCACAATGAGCTTTCAGAAAATCACTCATGTCTATAAAATATTTGCATTTCTTTTTATTGATTTGTGTGTTTAATTATATGTATGTGGGGAGGGAGGTGAGGCATGTGCCCTTACTAAGACATTGGCATAGTTAGGGTTCTATCGCTCTGAAGGACTCTATGATCATGGCAACCCTTATAAAGAAAAACATTTAATTGGGTGCCTTACAATTTTAGAAGTTTAGTCCATTATCATTAGAGAAGAAATCATGGTGATATATAGGCAGATATGAATGCTGGGGAAGGAGCTGAGAGTTCTGCATCTATATCTACAGACAAGAAGGGGTGAATTGTGCAACACAATAGCTCACTCAGAGGAAACCTCAATGCTCACCCCAACAGTGATACACTTCTCCACTAAGGCCAAACCTACTGTAGCAAGGGGACACTTCCTAGTAGTATTACTCCCTGTGAGTTTATGGAGGCCAATTACAAACTAATATAAGCATGGAGCTTCCAAAAGCATGGGAGCAGGTGTTCTCATCTGTCATTCTCCTATTGCTTTTTAAATGTCTTATTATCATTTAAAATAATTTTGAATTTAAATATATTTTATTATATTTTATCCTTCCCCAAGTCCTTATAGATTCTTTCCATTCTCACTCCACCCAACTTTAAATTTGTTCTCATAAAGCAGACACCTAATATAGCAGTAAAACCAAGAAAACAAAATAAAATCACATCATTCTTGTGTATTCCTGGGAATTTCCAGGTTTATCCCTAAACCCATAATGGTTCTTTTTATCAAGATACTTCTATCATTGCTCTTCCTCTCCATCACTCCTCTAACTCAACCATCCCCTTCCCTCATCTTCTCATCTTCCATCCCCTCCCTTCTTCTTCACTTCAGTTTGCCCAGGAAATATTATCCATTTCCCCTTCGTAGGCTGATCCTAGCATGTTCTTCTTAGGATCTTCTTTGTTACCCAGCTTCTTTGGGGCTATGGATTGTGGCCTGCTTATTCTTTATCTTGCATCTAATATTTACTTATGAGTAAATACATACCATATTTATCTTTCTAGGTCTGGGTTACCTCACTCACGATGATTTTTTTCTAGTTCTATTTATTTGTCTGCACATTTTGTGATGTCATTTTTACCACTAAGTAATACACTACTGTGTATATGTGCCACATTTTCTTTATCCATTCTTTGAGAGAAATCTAGGCTGTTTTCAGGTTCTGAATATTACAAATAATGTTGCTATAAACATAGTTGAACAAGTGTCTTTATGGTATAATTGAACATCCTTTGAGTCTATGCCTGAGTGGTATTGCTAGATCTCTGAGGTAGACTGAATCCCAGTTTTCTAAGAAACCACCATACTAGTTTCCAAAATAGCTGAACAAGCTTACACTCCTACCAGCAGCTGATATAACAGTATACACTAGTGACCTCAACAATTCTACCAGGGAGCTCCTGCAGGTGATAAACACCTTCAGTAATGTGTCACTATACAAGATTAACTCAAAAAAACTCAATAGCCCTTATAAATAAAAATGATAAACTGGCTGAGAAAAATAATCAGGGAAACATCACACCTTTTTATAGGTAATAAACAAATGAACTCTAACTCTAACCAAACAAATGAAAAACCTATATGACAAGAACTTTAAGTCTTTAAATAAGGATCTAGAGAAGATATCAGAAAATAAAAAGATCTCCCATACTCTTGGATAGATAGGATCAATGGAATAAAAATGGCAATCTTACCAAAAGCAACCTACAGATTCAATGTAATCCCAAAACAATTCTTCACAGACCTCAAAAGTACAATATTCAACTTCATATGGAAAACAAAAAATCCAGGATAGCCAAAACAATCCTATACATTAAAGAAACTTCTGGAAGTATCACCATTTCTGACTTCAAGTTCTATTATAGAATTATAATAGTAAAAAAAAATCCTTGGTTTTAGCATAGAAACAAACACATGAGTCAACGGAATCAAATTGAAGACCCTGATATTAATCCACACAACCTAGAAACACCCAGCAGGTTGATTAACTTGGGTAAGTAGAAGGAGAGTTGAAGATCTTCAAAAAGCCTACCAGCTTCACTGCTCAATATGACCTGTAAGTTCACAGGGACTGCCTGCTAGAGGTGAAGGAAGGATAAGGCAGAGTAGGGGAGAGGGTTATGGGTGGAAGATCTGTGGCATCTACCAGAGATAAGGTGGGGGATGAAGGATGCTATTTGTTCTGTTGCACAGCTGGGGATGAGACTAGGGGATAATACTTGAAACAATGAAGGGAGGAGTTAATATTAGAGGTCTCCTATCTGCTTCCCAGGTAGGAGTCTCCTTTTTTTGAGATTATAAGTACAACATTTTCCCTTGCCTTTCCTCCATCCAAATCCCATATATTCTTCCCTGTTCTCTTTCACCAACATGACTATCTTCCTATTTTTTTTTTTTTTGATTCATGATGCTTCTCCTGAACTCCCATGGCTTGTGGTTGTTTGTTTGTTTGTTTCGGTTTGTTTTGTGTGGTTTTCTGTTTGTTTGGTTGGTTTTTTTGCTAAGATGGTCATGATCAATCCCCAGAAAATAGCACCATGTCTCAACAATTATGGTTTTAGGGGCAAAAGACAGCTCAATTTAAAATGGATCCCTGAATGTCTCTGGTGATCAATGCTGATGATACAATTCTAGAAAGAATGTACTACAGCTGAACTGTTGGTTTGAAATTTTTGAACAAATAAAATCTAGAGAAAATATGACAACATGCTGTCAGAATTTACAACCCTGCAAATGGTTTGGCTCTTCCCAAAGGCAGACCATAGTCAGCAAAAGCATCTATCACACCAGGTTCTTTCTTCAGGAGACATAGATCAATAGCTAGGGCAAAAAGCAGCAAAGACATTGACCCTGATTATAGATGTCAGTTCCCCTAACCTTTCAGCTTAATCTCTTGAAATTTTGAGAAGCACATGTAGTAGAGCATGCCGAGAGCCTTACAGTTGGCTGGACAAACCAGCTAATTCAGTCACTGTCAACACGAAGTGTTAAAGCAAGGCTTCTTGGACAATACCAAATTCAGAAGACCTGAAAAGTATATTTATTTCTGAGTAGATTATTTATGATTATGCTTCTAAAATAGTCCTCTAAACAGTCTCTGGTAGAATTCTTAGAATCCTCTGGACCCCAGTCTAGATGACAACTAAAGAGTGCCGTGAAATGTTATCAGCCTAGCCAGATGTCTGAAGAAACATGTTCTTATTCTGAATGGCATACCTTTCTCACACAAAGCTAGTGATCAATAAGATCTCAGTGGAAATAGTTATGGTGAGTGTCTTCACATATCAATCACAATATATATAGTTCCAGAAGTTGCACACACACACACACACATACACACATACACACACACATCATCATCATCACCATCACCACCACCATCATCATCATCATCATCCTGTGATGTCTGCCTAAAACAAGGAAAAGAACTCCACCACATAATATAAAATAAAAGAATATGAAATATGGTATGGAAATAGTGATTCACAACTCTGAGTTTGTTTGTCTTAGAATAGTATAAATATTGTTCATTTTAAGTCAAAGGTCTTGGGGATATCTACTAAAGGCTCCATGGATCATATTCCCATTTAAATGAATTGCTCTACAGTGAGCCTTGAGAAGCAGATGCTCTGTCAATGTGTTCCATTCTAAAAGCCAGGCTTTCTTTGTCTGAGCTATGGAGCATCCCTTCTGCTCTGTTTTTACATAATGTCTGTGTTACCCTTGCTTTTGTCTTTTTTCCAGGTTCTTTACCAACCTTTTTATAAAATATACTTACTTCTTCCCTTTCTTCATCTCTATTACCCTGCCTTCCTTTTTTTTCATCTCTGGTCAGAGGTCCCCACCTATGTTCTGAAAAAACCCTTCTCTTGCCCTTCTCCCTTACTGTATCTGTTTACTGAGAAAGAACCTTTCTGATGCTTGTATTTCTTAATAGCTGCTAAACTGGATTCAATTCCCACTGAACTGTTAGCCAAGAGTCTATATAGAGTCTATATAGAGTTTCTATAGAGTCTTCCTATGTACAACTCTTCTTAGAGCATCTGACAGCACATAGTTGGTTGTTCAGCTAGAAGCTTTAAAATAATGTGCAGCAAGAAAGTGTGCTGACAACTAGGAATCCCTGTTGCTACCAAATCACAGAAACAGTATGCAGTTAATCTTGGTGCATCATATTTGCCAGACATAAGACACTGGTTCTAAGTCTGTACTCATGGGCTGGGAATAATATCAGGTTGTGAATATGAAGAAGCAGGGAACATTCTGAGTCATTCAGAATAATTGATAGGCTGCCTATCAGTTATAATTTGACTGACAGAGGAATATTTGTAGACCTTGGAGGAATATAGAGGGTTGGTGCCTCATCAAAAGCTACTAATTCCACTCAGCTCTGGCCCACTGCAGTTCCTTTTCGGGCCTTTATGCCTGGGTGTATCACTTTAATCCTTTTTTTGCCATCAGTGATGCTGTTCCCACAGGAATCTTAGCTTTAACTATTTCCCAGTTGCCTTAATTTCCTGGTCTGTACAGCAGCAATAGCTAGCAAATTTTACAAGCTTTATGCATAGATTTTCCTGCAAGGAACTGAGTTTCAGAAGCAGAGAAACAATAGACAGGAAGCAGGAGCATTTAGCTTGCCAGGACTGTGGCATCTGAGGAGCTTCCAGCGTTCACCGGCAGCTATTAACAGCTTTGTATTTTCAGCTTGAAAGGAGACTCACTAAATTAGTCACTCTAGACTTGGGGTATTATTTGCAAACTTGAGTGGTTCACCATTTGGTTTAAGGTATATTTAGAAAGTTAATGTAGTTGATGCCCGATGACTGTAATAAACACAGAGGGATGTGGGAGTTGTGAATTTCAAAAAAAAAAACAAACTACATTTACTTTGAATATAACCATAGAAACTGAGTTAATAGCAGGTCTTTTTGCTTATTAAGGTCAGGCTCTGATGGAGGTCGCTGTTGCTATGGTGTGTTTGATGGCTTTCATTGCCTGCATAATAATTAGAAACATTTTCCTGAAAACTGATTTTCCTGGCAACTACAGGCTGACACAAATTCGGGTCCAGCCATCTTCTGTGCTTTGATTGACATTTCTTCCACAGATAGTCATGGAAACCTACAAAATCAATCAGCAGAAACTGCTTATTTGTGTCAAATATGGATTCTTCAGCAAACAGCTCATGAAACTACCTTTTTCCTGTGGATAATGATTAGATGTAAACAGTGGACTGCTGTTGCTTCTCCCGCCAGCCATTTATTGCTAAGAAACCTAACATGCTCACAGCAGGTCAAGTCTAAAACTATGGCTAGAATGAGATTTGAAATGGGGGTGGTGAGATTTTATTTTTCCTGTATCCCCAGTGCAACATCACATCATACCATGTTATACAGAGTATCATTTTGTTTAGATAAAAATATTTAAGTGGCACTTGATAAATATGTAGTTTTCATTCTAGGAGACTTCTGTTACATATTTTTTTTCTCTCTCTCCTTCAGATTTGGACTATGTACATATAAAAACAGTCTTTGTAACTTTTCACAAAATAAATGATCACAAGCCCTGACAAATTCCACTGAAAAGTTGGTGTGCTAAAGGTTAATTAAAATTTAACTCTGAAAGATGGATACCTTTATTTATAGAAACTTGGGCTGATTTTTAGCAGCCATGGTTTTCTCTAATTAAAATAACATGAAGAGCTAATAGCAATCAGCTTAAGGAACTGAATATTTTAGAGAAAGGAATGAATCATGGCCTTTTTAATAATCATCTTGCAGTAGGTGTCTCCACTAAAGAGCACATAAAGCATTTGTATTCAGGCATTGTCTGGTTCAAATGTCAGGAAATATTAAGTTGGAAAAAAAATGAAGAGCAAATTAGTTAAAGCTGTCTAAAATAAGTCATTGATATTATCATGTAAATTTGACATTTCCTTAAGGATTCTGCAATAATTCTCTAACATGGCATGGCTCAAAATCTCTGAGTGGACCTATTACAAGAACTGTGAAAACAAAAATAAAAATTCCTAGGTACTAAAAACCTTAACACCGAGAGATAACAAATGACATGTAAAAGAAATGAAGGTTTGCCATGAAATCATAACAAACACATATTCAGACATAGACCGAAGTATATGATGATAGATAGATGATAGATAAAAATCATTTTTAGTTATAACTTATGTAGTATTAAGCATCCTTTTTTAAAGAACCCTTGATAACAAAGAATACATTAAAATATCAATAAGACAGATGGATACATAAAGGAATCTGCATATAACAAAAGTAGAAGTACCTGTAAGTAAGAAGAGAAGGAGAAAGAGAAGGAAGAGAGGAAGAAGGAAGGACTAGAGGGAGCACAAATTTACCAAAATATACCAAATTAATGATTTATATAATTTGCAATAATTACATAATTTACCAAATTAGGTAAATGTATGTATCTGCTTTAATAAAACCACTCTATATCCACCCTCTGATTCTCTTTATATTTTACAGCATAAAAATATCTGCAAGCCAAGATGCATTTCCCAATTCCTCTGCAACTAAATTTCTTTGATCAATAGCTTGGTTCTGGCCAAAGAAATAAAGTGAAGGTGAGCACTTTAAAGAGTCTACACATCCCATGTTTTCTCCTGTATATGGATATGCTCCAGCCAGAGCAGTTTCTGAGACAAGGACTATACTTGAGAACACTATGCTTTAAGACTGAACAGTATAGAAAAGAATCCCATAACTGTTTATCAGGATGGTAGTGTCCTATGCATCTTTCTCAGTTACCATTATCCATCTCTGACACAACCTTGTTACAAGACACTAGAGGACCATATGGAGTACTTCAGAGCTCACCTGAGGAGCAAACCCTACTCTTGTCATAACCATGAACCTACCATCTCTGGTCCTCATAGAATCAATCCTTATCTCCTCCCCTAGATAGAGACTCCCAGCCTCAACATAATTCTCCCTTCTCTGCCCCAAAGATCAAGTGAAGCTCTGCATACCATCCTCAGGATGCTCCCATTTCCCACTTAAACTGTTATTCCAGTTCCTATCACCCAAAGAACCCTCTTGTCACCCTTCCATAAACTCCTTAGGATCCACAGTAAGGACCTGTTAACTCTATAGAATATTTGTTCCTGTACACAGAAGCACAAATAGCCCTAGCTGAGTTATGACTACTTCTGATACCCTAGTCACACACATCAATGCTGAGTGATCTCAAATCTGAACCCCAAACCCCATTCAATTTATATGAAAATGGACATATTATGGTAACAGCAAATAGCAATTTAGATGCCCATTCAAAAAACAAATGCTGCAGATGGCCACACCAAAGCTTACTAACAATGATGTAAATCTAGATGTCTAAGTCACTCAGCAAATTAATAAAAAGGAAGAAAAATAAATATAATCAATACATGTATCCTCCAACAGTTAGTATTCCTAGACTAATGTTCCCTGAGAAAAGTAACTTAGATGACATATAATACAATAATTTCAAGATAACAATTGTAAATATATTTAGGAAACTCAGGGGAGCTATAGATAAATGCTGAAATTTAGAGCATAAAATACAAATATTTGAATAAACAACCTATTAGAAAAAATATAAAACTAGCCTCCATGGAACAAACTTAGGTTTGTCCAACTTCATGAAGCAAGTACTTCTAGATGTGAAGGACCATATTGATCCCACTGCATTAATAATGGATGATTCCAATATTTTACTTTTAAGATACAGGGATTGTCTAGACCAAAATATGATGAGCAAAGATATGATAGTGCTAAAAGGTATCATAGACCAAATGAACCTAACATGTCTACAAAACATTTAATTCAAGTACTATAGAGTATAGATTCTGTGGACCAGATACTGTGACACAAAGCATCACTCAACAAATACAGGAAAAAAAGTAATCCCTTGTGTCTAACCTGAACATAATGGAAGAAAACTAAGCATCAACAGCAATAGAAACCACAAAGTTACAACATGAAAATTAGAGAACACAATGCTGGGTGATGATTGGATCACTGGAAATAAAATTAAATCCTAGAACTTAATGGAAACAAACACAAACTAGCCCAACCAATGGAATGTAATAAAGGTGGGAAGAAGAGAAGAGCTAAGGGCTGTATGAGCCTACGTCAAAAACTCAGAGACAGTCCAAATAGACAGCTTAATGGTGTCACTATGGGCTTTGTAAAGTAAGAAAAAAAGTATATCCACAAACAATAGATGGTAGAAATAATAAAAATCAGAAAAAAATAAATAGAACACAAAATTTTAAACATACAAAGATCAATGAAATGAGCTGATCTTTGAAAAAAATAACAAAACTGATAAAACTTTAGGCAAGCTAACTAAAAAAGACAAAAAAATTTAATAAAATTTGAGATTAAAAAAATACAACAGGTATTTCCTGATATATATATATACACATATATATATTTACCTTAGAATTCTAGTTTATCTTTAGAGAAAAACTAAAATCAAGGTTTCTTAAATCATTCTAAAATTAGAAAAAAAAATGCTTTTAAGATCTTTTTATGAAACCACTTTACACCCGTAACATAAAGCCACATAAAGAAAAAGAAAAAGCACAGACTGGGCAGTGGTGGCACATGCCTTTAATCCCAGCACTTGCAAGCAGAGTTTGAGGCTAGCCAGGTCTACAGAGTGAGTTCCAGGTCAACTAGAGCTACACAGAGAATCCCTATCTTGAGAAACCAATAAAAGGGAAATAAGTACACAAAGAAAATTGTAGACAAATGCTCTTAATGAACATAGCTGCAAAAATTAAATGAAAATGATACATTAAAAAGATTGTTCATTATGATCAAGTGAGCTTCATCCTACAGATGCAAGGATAGTACCTCACACATAAACCAATCAAAGTAAAACACTATATAAATAGACTTCAATACAGAAGCCTCACGATCATCTAATTAGTTATATAAAAGGTCTTTGATAAAATCCAATATCCTCTAATTAAAACAGTCTGAGAAAATTAAGGTATATAAGAAAATCAAGAATACAAGATACAAGAATATCTCAACACAATAAAGGCAATATATACCAAGCCCACTGCTAACATCATGCTTAAATTAAAAAAACAAAAGCATTTTCACTAAAACCAAAGATTATAAAGTCACAAAGATCCTCCTGCCTTTGCCTCCCAAGTGTTGGAACTAATGTTTCTCTCTGAAAACTGACTTCTGGAGCCCCAGTGCCATAGACAACATGCACACAGCTCATTGAGTATACATAGGTTGACCTGGTGCCTTTATGAACCTTTCATCCCAACATTCTAGTCTCTTTGGTGTGAGGTACTCTGTAGGTTATGGAAAGAGAAAACCAGACATCAAACCCTGGACTTACACTCTGTCCTGCCTAAAAGATGTGCTGGGACAATGGTGGAACAGAACTCACGGGAGTGGCCAATCAAATCTGTTTTAAATTGAGGTTTACACTGTAAGAAGGAGCCCATGCTCTACATGGCCTGGATGGCCAGAAAACAGACTGGATAGCCCAGAGACCTATGGTAGAACTAAGCACTACTGGCCAAAATAAATATAAGTAAATATATATTCCCTAATGATATTCTGCTCTTTTCATAGATCAGTGCCTTGCTCAGTCATCATCAGAGAGGTTTTGTTCTGCAGCAGATAAGAGTGGGTGAAGAGACCCACAGCCAGACATTATGCAGATAAGGAATCTAAATTGGTGACTTCCATTTGGGCCCCTCCCCTTGTGGATAGGGGATCCTCACAGAAGAGGGGGAGGAAATGCTGTGGGAGTCACAAAGAATGGAGGACAGCCGGACCCTATGGCCCACATGGGCTCACAGAGGAGGGGGCCTGTGTGGGTATGCACCAGGCCCTCCTCAGATGCTGTTTGTTGGCTTGATGATCTTGTGGGATTCCTACCAAGAGTAAATGTATCTCTGACTTGGACTCTTTGGTCTTGTCTTGGGACTCCCTATGAGAGGTTTTGCCTTATCATATTGTGTCTTCTTTTCTTTTCTGAAGAGGAAATAGAGGGAGAGAGAGGAAATGTGGGAGCTGTGAGAATCGGAGGCAGAAAAAACTGTGGTCAGGATGCACTGTATGAGAGAAGAATCTATTTTTAAAAAGGGGAAGGGAGACCTTAATATTAAGACTGTAAATCCCTGGATATGTTGGAGAAGGAAGTAAGGAACATGTTTCAACTTACAGGCTTGAGAAATGACTTTCTGAATAGGGGATCACAGGAATAAAGACCAACAATTGATAAATGGGACTTGTGAGCCTGAAATATTTTTATTCAGCAAAGTTTACCATCAATATAATGAAGAAACAGTCAATAGAACTGGGGGGAAATCTTTACCAGCTATATAACTGACAGAGGGCTAATAGCTAAAATAAAAAAGGACTCAAACTAAACATCAAAACACACACATACAACCCAACTAAAAGTGTAGCGTGGAATTAAACCAAATTCTTTTTTAAAAAATAGACTCAGTAACTGAGAAAATGGTTTTAAAATATTTACCATCTTTTGCTATGAGGAAGGGGGTTGGTCCTGCCCCAACTTGATATGCCAGATTTTGTTGAGTCCCCATGTGAGGCTTTACCATCTCTGAGGAGTAGATAGGGGTTGAGGTGGGTCGAAGCTGGGGGCTAATAGAAGGAGGAGAAGAAGGGTAAATTGTGGTTGGTATGTAAAATGAAAAAAAACTTAAAAAAATAATGTGACTTGTAAAAAAGATATCAAATTATTAGCACTAGATGTCTATATGAAAAACCTAGAGAAATCTCACACTAGAGACTAACAGCACAGCCTTAGAATAATTAGAAGCAAACTCACCTAGAAGGAGTAGATTGCAGGAAATAATCAAACATAGTGCTGAAATCAACACAATTGAAACAAAAAGAACATTACAAAGAATCAATGAATCAAAGAGTTGGTTCTTTGAGAAAGTCAACAAGATAGATAAACCCTTATCGAAACTAACCAAAAAGCAGAGAGAAAGTTCCAAAGTAATAAAATCAGAAATGAAAAGGGGGACATAACAACAGACCCCCAGAAAATCCAGAGAATTATCAGGTCATACTTTGAAAATCTATACTCCACAAAAATGGAAAACAGAAGAAGTGGACAGCTTTTTGGACAGATACCATTTATCAAAACTAAATGAACATCATATTAATTACCTAAAAACAACTATAACCCTATAGGAAATTGAACCTTTCATTAAAAGCCTCCCAGGTTAAAAAAGAAAAAAGCTCAGGTCCAGATGGTTTCAGTGTAGAATTCTCTCAGACATTCAAAGAAGAGCTATTACCAATATTTCTCAAACTGTTTCACACAGTAGAAACTGAAGGAACATTGCCAAATTCTTTCTATGAGGCCACAATTACTCTAATACCTAAGCCACTCAAAGACACAACAAAGAAGAATTATAGACCAATTTCCTTCGTGAATATTCATGCTAAAATTCTCAAGAAAAATTTGGGAAACCATATACAATATATAAAAATTATCATCCACCATGATCAAGTAGGCTTCATCCCTGAAATGCAGGGGTGGTTCAACATACAAAAAACCATAAATGTCATCCATCATGTAAACAAACTGAAGGAAATAAACCACATAATCATATCCTTAGGTGCTGAAAAAACCTTTGACAAAATCCAACACTCCTTTATGATAAAAGTCCTGGAGAGACCAGGAATACAGGGAAGATATCTAAATATAATAAAGGTGATTTACAAGAGTCCGACAACCACCATCAAACTTAATGGAGGAAAAACTGAAAGCAATCCCACTAAAATAAGGAACTAGACAAGGATGTCCTCTCTCTCCTTATCTATTTAATATAGTTCTTAAAGTTTTAGCTGAAACAATAAGAGAACAAAAGAAGATTAAGGGGATACAAATTGGAAAAGAAAAAGTAAGACTATCTCTATTTGCAGATGACATGATTGTATACATAATTGACCCACAAAATTCTGCCAGGGAACATCTACAACTGATAAACACCTTCAGCAACGTAGCAGGATACAAGATTAAGTCAAAGAAATCAGTAGCCCTCCTATACAATAAAGATAAAAGGGCTGAAAAAGAAATAGGGAAAACATCACCCTTTGTAATAGCTGCAAATAGCATTTAATACCTTGGAATAACTATAACCAAAGAAGTAACAGACCTATTTGACAAAAACTTTAAATCACTGAAGAAATAAATTGAAGAGGATATCAGAAAATGGAAAGCTCTCCCATGTTCCTCGATTGGTAGGATCAACATAGTAAAAATGGCAATTCTACCAAAAGCAATCTACAGATTCAATGCACTTCCCATCAAAATCTCAACACAATATTTTACAGACCTTGAAAGAACAATACTCAACTTCACTTGGAATAACAGGAGAGCCAGGTTTGCCAAAACAATTTTGCTCAACAAAAGAACCTCAGGAGGCATCACCATTCCCGACTTCAAGTTATACTATAGAGCTACAGTAATAAAAACAGCTTGGTACTGGCATAAAAACAGACTTGTGGATCAATGGAATCAAATTGAGGATCCAGGCATTAACCCAAAAACCTATGAACACCTGATCTTTGACAAAGAGGCCCAAAATATTCAATGGAAATAGAGAGTGTCTTTAACAAATAGTGCTGGGATAGCTAGATAGTAGTGTGTAGAAAAATGCAAATAGATCCAAGCCTGAAACCCTGCACAAAACTCAAATCCAAATGATCAAAGACCTCAAGATAAAATCAGCCACACTGAACTTGATAGAAAAGAAAGTGGAAAATACCCTTCACCGCAGTGGCACAGGTGACCACATTCTAAATATAACACCAGTAGCACAGACACTAAGAACAACAATTGATAAGTGGGCCCTCCTGAAACTGAGAAGGTTCTGTAAAGCCAAGGACACAGTCAATAGGACAAAATGACAGCCTACAGAATGGGAAAAAATTTTTCACCAACTCTACAACTGACAGAGGACTGATCTCTAAAATATATAAAGAACTCAAGAATCTAGAGCCCAAAACCTTGAATAACCCAATCAAAAAATGGGGTTCAGAACTAAAAAGGGAATTCTCAGCAAAAGAATTACGAATGGCTGAAAGGCACTTGAAAAATTGCTCATCATCTTTAGCCATCAGAGAAATGCAAATCAAAACAACTTTGAGATGCCACCTGACACTTGTCAGATTGGCTGCTCAAAAGACCAATAATTGGCTGGAGAGGTTGTGGAGCAAGGGGAACACTCCACCATTGATGGTGGGAGTGTAAGCTTGTTCAGTCACTCTGGAATGCAGTATGGTGGTTTCTCAGAAAACTGGGAATCAATCTCCCCAGGGACCCAGCAATACCACTGCTGGATATATACCCTAAAGATGCATATTCACACTCTAATGGCATTAGCTCAACTATATCCATAGCAGCATTATTCACAAAAGCAAGAACCTGGAAACAACCTAGATGTCCCTCAACTGAAGAATGGATTAACAAACTGTAGTACATCTACACAATGGAGTACTACTCAGCAGTAAAAGAAAATAATATCCTAAAACCTGCAGGCAAATGGATGGATTTGGCAAATATCCTCTTGAGTGAGGTATCACAAACCCAGAAAGAGAAGCAGGGGATGTACTCACCCATTAGTGGATTTAAAACAAAAAAGCAACAAGCAAAGCATGTCCAAGCTGCAAACCACAAACACTAAACAGCTTGGGATCTGAAACACCTTGGACCTTGGAGCCCACTCCCTCCAGAGGAACACCTGACCCAGTCTTGATGTTAGGGTGGGAAAAGCGGATCTGCCTGGAGTGGATGCTGAACTAAGCCACCTTGTGACCTTGGTATCTCCTGCCCTGGCTGGGGAGGTGATTAAGTGATGGGGAGAAGAGAGAGTGATTCGGATGGGTGGGAAGGGAAAGCGAGTTTGTACAAGAGGATACATGGGTAAAAAATATGACTTTATTCATAATAAAAAAAGAAAAAGGAATCTACAGATAAATGGTAAATGGGCCCCAAGAGAAAAGCTACTGCTATCATTCTTCTAATGAACACAGTTTAGACTGCCTCCAAAGTTCTTATATTTATACATATACATGTATATTTATATATATATATATATATATATATATATATATAACCATCTCTCAACCTTCATTAAGAAAGTTTTATTTTGCAGACGATTGAAATTAATATAGAGACCTTTACCAGGTAAATGTGGAGTGCTTACTCTTAATGATGCACCTGTATCAGACCCATTCTTTTCAGGTGTTAGTGACTGTGATAGAGAGGGGGCACAAAGTTTCTAAAGGCAAGAACATGTGGTTTGCTGCACTGAAGCACTGTTTTTCAGGCACACTGAGATAGTTGAACACATGATCTAACAATGGCTGTGACTGCATGAATAAGACCTGTGTGAAATCAAGGCAGACAACATCCCTATGTATTGTCTCATCAATGATGAATTATTCAGTTATTGTTAGACACTTTAACACTACAACTCAGGCAGCATATTATTATTAACAGCCCAGGCAGGAAAAAATGTTCACTACACCATTACCTTAAATGAGCCTGTTACTACATCACATAAGCATGCTATACCTTGACCCCTCTCCAGACCTAAGTAAGCATCAGGCTTGAATACAATCTATATGTTGCTCACTGCCTTCCATTTTTGCCTCTTTTTCCATGACTTTACAATTTTTTCCTAATACCAAGGTCCATCAGTAGATTTTCTTATCACCAGCTCTACGAAGACTGCCTCAATAGTTCTAGAAATAAACTGATAATGATCAGTTTTTTTAACACTTTATGCCAGGATTGATGTTGCTTGTGTTCTTAAGCACTTAAATTATTTGATAAATATTGCATTTAAGCTCCCATTATTAGTAGTATAGAAATTAATTAATTTGGGAATATAAAATTCAATTTTGCATTAATTGCTTAAGAATACTTCACTGATCCTTATAAAAAGAAAAGCAAAAATAAAGCACCATTGTAGTAGCAGGATTTTGAGTTGTAAGAAAAGACTCTGAGCCAAATATTAGAGGAAGGCTGAAATATCAGAGAGAGAAAGGACCACAGTCAATTCTCACCAAACTGTCTTGCAACTTTCTCAGTCTCACTCCTGGTCTCTTCTGTCTGTCCTTTCTGTCTCTGCTGGGTTTCTACAGCCCTTATATACCCTATCCCATCCAGGTTAGGATTAAAGGCGTGCAGCCTTGAACTCACAGAGACAGAAGAAGTTCTGTCTCTGGAGTTATGGGATAAAGGATGCTGATCACCACTCCCACTTTCCCTGTGCTGGGATTAAAGGTGTGTGTGTGATTGACTCATCTGTTTATCCTTGTATTCAAGGATCAAGGATTTCCTGAGCTGTCTGCCTAGGATTTGACTGTGTGGTCTCTCTGATATCCCAGGATTTATTAAATATCTAACATATATCCACACACCATTGAATTCCTCTTTCCTAATCCCATGGAGTAAGATGAAAACCTACATGATAAATGGAAATATTTTTCACATCACACTGGTCATTCTCTTAGGATCTATCATCCCTTTAAAGTCTATACTTTGAAGAACCTCTGTTTAATGGTTCAAAGAAAATTCAAAGAGAAGAAGCTAACTTAGAATGGAGGGGCTATAAATGCCTCTTTATCCATATACCAAGAAAGGCATTCATTTGAAGAGCATGGTGTGAACCCTGTGCTATTTCAGAAACATCTCTTTTATTTTCCACTGGGATATAGTCTAAAGTTCTGCACTGATACTGTGTTCCTTTGGTACAAAAGAAGATCACAGCAGCCCAAGACACATATCAGGTTAAGTTTATCCACAGCATGAACTAGCAGAAGTGGCATAAGACAGATTCAACCAGAAACACACCCCTTCTCAAAAACATATATACATAGTAGTGAGTTACACCCAACAAAATAAGTCAGATGTAAATATAAATAAAACCAAAATTTTGTCCAGAATAAGAAAGTCTTGGTGATATTGTCCTCTTATGTTTCATTATTTTTTGAGAGTTCCAGTTCCAAAATTAAAGACAGATTTCTTTTTGCTGCTTTCTTGGTATCTTAGGATATTGTTTTCAACTGCCTGGGGTCATTGGGTTAGTATACTACTGCAGGATGTTGTTCTTCACTGTTTCAAATCCTTTCTACTTCATAATTTTAGGGAGAATTCTAATGTTGGTTCATATTTTCATTAAGAAGAGTAAATGTATCTCTGGTTAAAACATTACATTGATAAATTTGTATAATTTCCCCTATGATTTACCCCATAGTTGCCTTAGTGTCATAAATCCTCACTTTTATTTTGAATCTTTTATAATTACATGAATTATCTTTATAATTTGAAAAAGAAGATGGCCATGATTCAATAAACAAGTTAAAAACTCTTCTTCATAATATTTTCCAAGAACTGCTAATTTGTGCATTATAGTGAAAAAAATATCTTAAATTATATCAGACCTAATAAAATAAGTATAAGTAGGAAAGACTTTCAATCTACTTATTTATACATGAGCTTTCACTTAACTCAAATTCAAGCCAAACTTGCTGTCCCCATTTTCAAAGTTTGATAATAAATGCTGGTCTAGGAGAACTGGCTTAAACATGAAAAATTCCAGCCATTAAGTTCTATATTAATACCATGTAATATCAACCCAGAATAAGAACTGAACCAATAATAAAGCTGAAACAAAGCATTACAGATCAAATTTGTATAAAAGTTTAATTATGCATTTATATTTGTTTTTTAGGTTTTTTTAAGTGTATATGATTGTTTTGCTTGTGTGTATGCATATGCATTAAATGGGTGTGGTGCAAATGAAGACCAGAACAACACATCAGTTCCCTTAAACAGATGTTACAGAAGATTGTGAGCCTCCATGTGAGTGTTAGAAATTGAACCCAGATCAGATGCAAGAGTAGAAAGTTATCTAAACTATTGAGTTATCTCTCCAGTCCCCCCTTTTGATGAATTTTTATCTTTCTCTGCTTCATAACTCATTTTATGAGTAATTATCAGTTATTATTATAGTTATTATGAGCAAATTATCAGTTTATAACTATATACATTTATGGTGTACAAAATAATTGGTTCATGAATATTATGTATGATAAGTGTATCAAGCCACACTATTTCATTTCCAAACTGAATATGTTAAAAAAGACTCTTGCCATATGTGTGTGTGTATTTTATGTTAAGTAATAGAGTCCTGTGTGACTAAACCTGAGATCTTTAACAAACAATTGCATTCAAACAACACCTTCATTTTCAATAAACATACAGCAAATTTAATGAGAAAGATTTTCCAGGTAACTCACCTGAGCTATTTGACTAAATTAGCCACTAACTTTCAAATATTTATGGGAACACTATTTGATATCAAACCATTTTCTAAATTTTGATGCTACAACATTTAATGTTTCTTGACCCTGGTAAGTTTTCTTCATATCAGAAAACACAAATAAATCCATTTTCTGGTGACCCTGGTTCACCTCTGTAATCCCTATTGAGTGGTGTAATCTGAAAACAAATTTAGTCAGTTTGAACCTTCCCTCTAAGGCTCGCTGACAATACAAGTTTTAGAAAGTTGGTCAATCTCTTTGGATTTTAACTTCTGCATGAAATAAGTGCTGTTTTATGTTCTGTCCCTGAAACATAAATCAGAGAAGTTGGGGGTTCAAGCTCAGAAGGTGCATCTCATCTACATGTCAATTTCAATAAAATATTCATGATTTATGCTTCTTGTTTCCATGATTCTAGATTTGCTGGTATGGAGTTTCTACCTCTTAGGAATGCTAGGAGGCATATTTATGATTTTTCTAAACCCAATTGTGTGTATGAATGTGTGTGAGAAAGGTGGGGATGTTCCATTTTGTGCTTGCCAATGCATGCTTATGGAGAAGACAGATGTGGACATCAGATGTCCTCCTCTATGGATTTCCATTGCATAATCTGAGATAGGGTCTCACACTGAATCTGGAGTATACTGTTCCTGCTATATTGTCTGGCCAATAAGTCCCTAGGTTAAACCTGCCCCTACTCCTCCATTGCCCTACTTAGTATAGGGCTTATGACATACAATACTGAACCTGGCCCTTTTTGGATGGTGCTTGGCATTTAGCCTTGGGTTTTAATGCTTATCTGGTAAACACTTTACTCATTGAGCCTTCTCTCCAGCCCCTTAAACCTGTGTTATATTATAAGTCAATTATTGAGTACATCATGTCAGAATTTCAGAGATATAATCAAAAATTGTGATATTATTCTATCAAGACTGACTGATAATCTTAATTAGACACAGTTGCTTCCATATAATGAGAACAATGTAAAAGAATTGGCAGATTTCATTGCACCAATCTTTCCTGTATTGACAACACTTAGTGTGCAATTGTAGAAATTATTTTACCCATTAACTCTTTCAATATTCTTGTCCCATAATCTCTACCTACCCCACTAAAAACTCCAATTATAACTAAATGTCACATGCCTTCTACATGTGTGGTGGTGTGAAAGAAAATGACCCCCAAAGGGATTAATGCTATTAGCTGTGGCTTTATTGGAGTAAATGTTGTCTTATTGGGGGAAGTGTGTCACTGTGGATGGGGCTTTGAGGTTTCATATGAGTTCAAGCCACACCCAGTGAGACAGATCACTTCCTATAGCCTGTGAATCGAGATGTAAGAACTCAGCTCCTCCAGCACCATGTCTGCCTGAAGGCTGCCTTGCTTCCTCCCATAACAATAATGGACTAAACCACTGAACTGTCCAAGAGCTCCACAATTAAATGTTTCTTTGATAAGAGTTGCCATGGTCATAGAGCATCTTCACAGAAATAGAAACTCTAACTATGACAACATGTATTTCAGTGTCGGTTCTTTCTTTCCTATGGACTAGATATTTCCTCTGACTTACCTTCCTTCTTTATATTTGAATCTAATCATCTACTATTAAATTCATACACAGAATAGTTAATTGTATTTATGTTAATATTTAGTTTTAGATTTTTATTTAATTCTTCCTTTAATTTTTGATCTCTTCTGATCAAATATGTCAGCTTGTAAATGAATGTCTTAAATATAGTAACAAGGTAATTTTAAACTTGTGCCTCATATCATTAATATTTTCATTTTCTAGCATTAACATTTTAATTATTTATTTTCTTTTGAACTGTGTGTGTTTTGTCAAGAAACTCTTCAGGACATTGTGCATTCTGACTGACTATTCCACAATTGAGCTACATCCTAGTCCATTTTCTTTATTGATTTTAACTAATATATATTTCTTTTCCTCTTTACTGTACTAACATTGTATCTCAGACTTTCTAAAAGTCCTTTGAGGACACACAATAAACTTTTCTTTTAGCTAAAATATACCCTTCAGTCTTTGTCATATAAATGATGTTAGGCTGAGGTCGGGCTTTATGATTTGTTCTGTTATTTTTTACCCTGACTCCTAAGAAATGTCCTGTCAAGTGTAGTAATATATTACATATTTAGTAAAACCTAAAATATCAGAAAATCAACACACAATCAAAAACTAGACAAACAACTCAAAAATTTCTTAATCTTTAAATACAAGGCCAAACAGCTAGACTTCAATGGTACACACCTTTAATCCCAACATAGGGAAAGCCTGGGAGTGGTGACCTATGCCCTTAATCCTGTAAAGAGACAGAAAACTTTCTGTGTTTCTATGAGTTCAAGGCTAACTACCAAATAGAGTAGTTCCTGCCTTTAATCCTAACCTGGATGGGATACAGCTGGCAAAAAAGTGTATTTATGGCCCCGTAAGAAACCAGCAGAGGCAGAAGTGACCAAGAGGTGGCTAAAAAAGTTAAAGGACAGCTGGGTGAGATTTGACTACAATGGTTCCTTTCTCTGATATTTCAACCTTTCCCAAATATTTGGCTCTGAGTCTCTTTCAATACAATCCAAATTCATACTACAGTCAGGCTCCATGGGAAGGTTGGTAAGTTTGCTAGAGTGCATTCCTCATGCACCAGTTTAATATCGTCCTAGTGATGATAACACTTCTGCAGAACTTTTCAACCTCTCAGCCATTGCTTCCAAACATACACATGTACTGAGACAAATGGAATCAGATGCATCCTCACCTCCTGTTAGTCTTCATTCTTTTCACATTGTACCTGGCAAGTCCTTACTAACAAGACAAGACTACAATATCTTCAAACGGATTTATTTGCTTATATATTTAGGACTCTTTTAACTGAGTTACCTCCCTCTTGTTCTGCAGTGGTCTAAATAAGCCACATCTTAATTTATGGAAACATACAGAACCCTACCAATTAACATTTTTTAACATTTTCTAAAGAAAGCATGATGTGGAACTTCAAGACTAAGAGTGAGTTCATCAAAGAAGACATAAGTAGTCAAGCAAAATTTACAAAAAGAAAAAGTCAGGAAAATCAAATGGCAAAGAAAGATAAGGGTGTGCACATATTTATGTACTTAGAGTCCATTTTGTACAGAGGAACACCTTGCTCAGCCTTGATACTGGGGGAGGGGCTTGGTCCTACCTCAACTTGACATGCCATACTGAACTGACTCTCCCTGGGAGTTTTTACCTTCTCTGAGGAATAAATGAAGAGATGGGATGGGGAGAAGCTGGGGTAGAGCCAGGAAGAGAAGAAGGGGGAACAGTGGTGGGTATGTTAAAAAAATAATAATAAAGAAGAGAAATAAATACTCAGTGTAAACAAACAAGAAATATTGAGAAAGAAAATGAATTGAAGAAAAACAAGCCAAAACATAGCTTCTCTTCACTAAGAAAAAAAAAAAAAAAAGACAAAAGATTCCCAATCAAAATATCAAAAAATTCAGAGTTTCAGGAATAAGTAAGGAGAAGTAGAAGATGTATTCTGGTAAAATATCTCAACTCAAAGGTTGGAAAAGAAGAAAACTATTGTAATAGGTACAAAGAAAGTGACTATGCTTTAATTTGCAAGTAGTGTGGAAAGGATGATTATCTCATCTGTTGTTCTTTACATAAAAGCCACCAAAATTTAGGTTCATTTTCATTTCTATAACAATATGATAAAATCTAAGAACACCCAGAGTTTCTTTAGATTGGTAAATGTTGGTTGGCATGAATTTCATGATTATGGTTGGAAGTGCTTGTTATCTTTGTTATTGGTCCATTGTGGAATTTCAGAGACAATGCCTTCATCTAACATAGTCTCTGTTGATTACATATTGTTTTGCATTTCCTTATCATACTTTGTAATTCATTCTTTTTATGACTGTACTTCACAGGGTCCCAGAGTCCCAGCAGAAGTGCAGTTTTCTATTTCATTTTAAAAGTCAACTGGAGATACTGAAATAATAGAAATAAAAGAACACACATGAAACAATAAATAGGAACCATTCAAAATGTTCTTCTTAAATACCATTGCTAGTAGGAAAATTCTCATATATCTTAAATTTAACACCAGATTCCAGTTGTCCCTCCCAGTACTTCCTCCGTCCATCTTCCCCTTTCTGGTCCCGTCTATTCCCACCCACATTCCCATTCCAGGTCCTTCCCCTCATCTAGTGGCAATGTCCATTCTATTTCTCCTTCACAGTGAGATTCTTACATCCCCCACCCTCTTTGAGCCCTCTCTTACTTGGCTTCTCTGGGTCTGTAGGTTATAGCTTATTTCTTCTTTGCTTTATGTCTAATATCCACTTATAAGAAAGTACATATCATATTTGTCCTTCTGGGTCTGGCTTACCTTACTCAGGATGATCTCTTCTCGTTCCATCCATTTCCAGCAAATTTCCTAATGCCATTGTTTTGAACAGCTGAATAATATTCCATTGTATAAAAGCACCATATTTTTTAATCTTTCATTTAGTTGAGGGACATCTAGGTTGTTTGCAGTTTCAGGCTATTATGAGTAAAACTCCTATGAACATAGTTGTAAAAGTATCCTTGTGGTATGGTGGAGCATTCATTGGGTATATGCTCAAGAGTCCCAATAACCAGAGAAAGGAAGTAGGAAGAAGTGAAGGAAATTAGTTAATAGCTATTGGATGAAACAAGTATTGGGCAATTTCATATTTCTAAAGATATGTTTACTTTCTGGTAGTTACAGAAAACAAATGTTATCACATCCTGCTAACAAATGGATTTTCTAAACCATCCCATAGCCAATTGAGCAGCAACATATTCTCATTCCAATACCCTATCCTCCCGACTCATGCCTACCTTGCGTTCGTCTACTCCTTGTTCATAGACAACACAGAACCAATGTAAACACTACACTTTCCCTCCTCCCACTCAGCATTGTTTAATTGTTCTTTAATCTGTCTAGCAGGCACATTTCCGGCTGCCAACAATCCTTGCTGATACCTGTAGAACTTGCCTTAGAACCTGGTCCTGCTCTGCCTAGCATCCGTAAGGAAGCAATAATTCCCAGTTTCTATTGAAAACCCTGGTGTCAAGATATCTGGCTCAATGTTCAATTTGATTAGAAGTTGGAATAAACTACATTACATTTTTATTTACGTTTCTTTATACATTTAGTGAAGTAAACTTTCAGCATGAATTTGAATTAATTCAGCCAAATTTCTGTTGGCTGGTATTTTATTATATTAAGAAGGAGATGTAAAGATTCATGTGATGCATCTTATTTGCACAAAAACAGCCATGTGGACCTCAACTCATTTATTAAACTTTTGCACAGCTGCGCTTCTCTAATAGTCTAGAAAGACACACGGAATTGAAAGACATGAGCATGTATGTTTAACAGCACACTATATTTTGACTTGTCTTAGTCTAACATTGGACACTGCCTGATAGAAAAAAAAAATATTTTTTTCCAAATACCCCACTTTTCTTTTTAGGTAATAATTCTCTCCCCCCCCCCTCACAAATACACACACACACATCCACACACATGCATGCATGCACATGTGCACACACACACTCCTTAATATTTCCTTCAGTCTTCAAGCAAACTAGTAAAACAAATTGCCTTTACTCTCAAAAACAAGGTTACTCAAACAAGTCAGACCCAAGAGTAACAAGCTCTGTTCAAAGCACTCTTCTGTGAATTTTTTAAAATAAATTAACTTCCACCATGCTTTCTAAAGATCTAAGAAAGGTAAAAGGGTTGAAAGAAAGATAGTTGAAATAATATTTAAATATACATTAAATATACATTTAAGAGCTTGATAAATTGAGATCAACCCCATAGGAATTAAACTGCTTATGTTTGCATTTCAGCGGTATAGCAAATGTTTTTCATAGTTGGCGTTTACCAGCACAGATAAAAAGAATTTTGACTATGGCATACAATAACCATTCATACAATAAAAACGAAGTGTGAATTTCTAAATTCACTAAGAAGACAAATAAGCCAGAAACAGAGTCAACATAGCAAAACAGAAAGAAAAAGAGGAGACAGTGACAAGTGTAACAGATAAACAGAAAACAGACACCACACAACATCCCCACGACTTCCGTCTTACAGTCCCAACTTTGAGATGTCCAAACCCTGTTGCTTCATGTTACACATGAAAACAAGGATAAGGAAGTAGACATTTGAAGTTCAGTCAATCCCCCAAAAATGAAGCTGCCCTTGCCAGACATCATATGTAGTAAGTGTATGTAACATATCTAATGGTTTGCAGCATTACCTTCCACAGAATCTCAAATACAACTCTACTTTTATTATAAATTTTATTTTTTTCCTTCTTTATTTTGTATTTAACAAAAAAACAGTAAAATGAATTTAAAATGAGGAAAAGTTAACCATAACTATGAAGAGGATAAGTATCATAAGCATGGCTTATCAATAGCAAATAAGATTGCTACACATATATTTTCTTTGTGTTCAGCTTTCCCTCTGAATTTTTTTTCCATCCCTGTATATCCTTATTCAAGGTCCCTTCCCCCTCCCACCACATCTGGTCCTTTTTCTTCTCTGCAACTCCCCATCCCCTCCCTGGGCAGGGAGCAGACAGTCCTATGGTCCCACTGACCCAATAATGCTTGGATCAGTCTCCACTCCTGGCCAAATCCAGTTTTGTCCCCCCTCCCTCAAGAATGAGTCTGGTATTCATATAGTTGGAGTGGGGTTCGAAGGGTCAGTCCAAGGTGTTTCTGATCCCAAGCTGTTCAGTGGTTGTGGTTTGCCGCTTGGGCATGTTTGGCTTTTTTTCTTGTTTGTTTGTTTAGAGACCACTAGTGAGTGAGTACATCACCTGCTTATCTCTCTGAGATTGTGATACCTCTTATTATAAATTTTAAAAGATGGAGTAAAACAATAATTCCCTTGTTGCTGAGGAGAAAACAGTAGCAAGCAGCACATGGAAGGTATGAAAGGGAAATATGATAAGGCCAACTGTATAAATTTGAATTTCCTATACTGTAACTAGGTAGCCAAGTTGGCACAGCTGATGCAGAGGATGAAGAAGGCATAGAAGCAACTTCTAAATCCCAAATATCAGTGTCCAGGCTCTGTAATTATGGTCAAGAGAGGACAACTACAGATTATTTCTAAAGCTTGTATTTGCTTGATTGACAGGTGTTAAAAAGTTATGTCCTTCTTGCTTACTGAGGACACAATAGTCCAGTGTAAACCAGATAATATTTACTGAGAAATCAGGCCATGTCTCTGTGGAGAGTATAGTATCTTCTTTAATCTATCTATTAGCCTATGACAGGAATTTGTTTCCTTAGTGACTATCCAGTCCAATACCAAGACAATATGTTCCCTAGCCACTTATTCAAATGTGCAACTCTATGAAGTATGTCTTCTAGTGAAGACAGAAATCAGTTTAGAGATAACAGCTCTGTAGGATGAGAAATGCTTTATTATCTTGAATTTTCAGTTCAGGTCACATTGACCTGTCTTGATTTCTGTGTTAGTGACAGATTCTCAGTCATTGTAACACACAGCTGAGCATCTCATCAATGACCCAATACTGCTATTTTTCTTTCATCTGAATGCTTTTCACAGTGTCAAAGCCACCAAAAAAAAAAAAATGCTTCCCTAAGTGTAATACTGTTCAGAATTCCAAATATTAGTTTCACACCTGCATATCCTAAACACAATTGCAGAATGCTTTAGAACTATCAGACAAAATGTTTCTGAATCTATGAGATTTATGTTCTAAAAGATCTTCATTATGATCAAATGCAAGCTGGCAATCTTAATTAGATCTTAAAACAGGAAAGGATAACAATAGAAAATTGAAAAATCTAGAATTCAGGTAAAATGTCATTGTTGTTTGATAACAATATCATAGTTAATTTAAGTATTAATTTTAAGAGTAACTAGGTGGTTATTACTGTATGGAAACTTTTTGTACTCCTTTGCTATTTAATTTTCCTTGAGTCTAAAATTATTTTAAATTAAAGATTTGACTTAAAAAAACTACTTTTCTAAAGTTTGGGCATGATAGCTCATGCTCAAAATCTAACACTTGGGAAAGTGGAGCAGAAGAATGACCACAAGTATAAGTATGGCCTGTGATACACGATGAGTATCAAGCCAGCCTGTGTGATCTAGTCTTGAAAATAAACAGAGAAGAAAATGTTTACAAGGAAAAAGCAGGTGTTGACAGTGCATAACTGTAGTACCCAAAACTTTGGAGGCTAAGGCAGAGGATTCAAGAGTTCAAGTTTGTGTGACATAATAAGACATTATCTAAAAAAATTTTTTTTTTAATATGAAGAAAAAAGTAAAATGAATTTAATAAAGTCTGAGAAACCAATATGAGCATTGGCCAATCTGAACTTAATAAGTAATGTCACTATAAAACAAGAGTTATATCATATACTGATAATGTTAACTATGGAAAGTGAAAGTATAAATCATAAACACATATCGATCTTTCCACAGAACCTCTACATATATTAAACAATAACCACCAGAACTGAAATAATATGAATAATATGCATATTAATCAATAATATTGGAACTTATCCCTTTTTGGAGCCAGCAGGACAAATGCACAAATTATAAGCAATTATAAAAATTTAAAAATAATAATAAACAGTGAGGGGAGAGAGAGGGAGAGAATGAGGGAAACTATGCTGTGCAGTGTATCCACTCTACCCATAGAGATAATTCACAATCTTTCTCTGAGACAAAGTTCCAACATAACTCTGAAGATCTCCACTCTGTGTCTTTCTCTCCTCATGTGTATAGAACTATGAAATTGATGTGTCCCTTCAGACAATGCAAGGCATGATATAAAAAAGATGAAAGACCACTGAGGATGTAATTAAGTTTTAATCAATTGATCTGAAGATTATATTTAATAGGTTTGTGCTAATTAGTGGAGATCTTTAAAAGAAGTTGGAAATGGTCCCTACTGCAAGGAGTTGAGCTCTACCACTTAACCTTCAAATGAATTCAAAATTTCAGATGCATCTCTGCCTTCAATAATATTTTGACTGGAAGTTTTAACTCTGTCCTTAGACTATGTAAAATAGTGAATGCTATTTTAATTCTTTCAGTGAGTTTGCTATTGATTTATTATACAGAAATAAAAAATAATAGAAGTAACAAACCTGTCATGGACAATTGGTAGAAATAATCATTGACAAAAGATTAGGGTTAATTTCCATCTGAAATTTATCATATATGATATAACAAATATTTAAATATTGGTCACTATAAATAACCAATGAGACATTTATTTAATTAGAAAATATAAGAATTAGAAGTGGTGAAAACAAACAAAAAGAACATGTAATAATTAACACTAAGATATTGAAAAGACAAATATGAAAAATGTATTAAAAACTTGCTAGACTGTAAGGCAGGATTAAAATGATTTTTGAAGTCATGAAATAAAGAAGAAAAGATATTTGCATTGATTATTCTAAAAAAAAATCTTTAAACTATTAGTAATATGGCAAGAGGAAATAGTTAATAGATAAAGCAAAGCAAAATCATGGAGTCAAGAGGAATATGCAACAGATCAAATACACATGTATATGCAATAACCTTTTAATACAATACTTTAAGTCTAAAAAATTCATGCAAAGAATTTTGCTCCTATTCACCCCTAATCCTCTCCTCATATTCAATTCCACCTTCCTTTAACATTAAATCTTCTTCTTTTAAAATTAACTCATTGACCAAATCCACTTTAGACTGCCCAGTACATTGGTATGAGGCCATCCAATGGAGTTTGTCAGCCTACTAGGGCTTCACTCTTAAGAAAGTTGAGCCATTACTTTCTTCTCAGTCAGGAGTTAGGACTCATGAGCCCTTTCCATTTCTGTGATCTTAACTCATAAGAATAGCACCCTTTTTGTAATCTGGCATAGGATCAGAAATTTTTCCACATATAAAATAACTAAAAATCCTGAAAAAAAATTGAAGTATGGATCTATAGCAGTTTATAGACATTGAAGACAGTGTGCCTATTCCTGACCAACTAAAAGACCTAAAAAGCCATACTGATCATGCAACTAGAGAAATGTCTGTGGTGTTCAGATGATGAGTAGGATTGGTTCTATTATGTCTCAAAGTAGATTCTCTGAAACCTAGATCTGTGGCTTTTTATCCAGAAACTTTCTGTGGCTATTTATCCAGAAACAGGCTTTCTGTCTGAATTCTGTGATTTGTGTACAAATGGTCTTATGATAAATAATATTCACCTGCTTCTCTTATGAAATAATGCCACATCCTTAGGTGTTGCAGATATTAGTGCTGCCAGCCATGACATAAAAGACGTAGAGATGATGATTTCTAGCATATGCCTTTTTTTTACTCTACTGTCTAACTGCTGTAAAAAACAGATGTATTTTCACATATGTCTATATATGTTCACAAACCTAATGTGGCTGTGATGGTAATTTCTGCTGTCACTCCAAATGTGGCATAATCAACAGAGTAAATAATTGCATACCCTCTAACTTTTCATGAATTCACCAACCAAGAAAATATTTTACTGTCTATGCTAAGACATCAAGAAATACTTCTGATATAATTTGAACATAAAGTGTTTCCTACAGGCTAATGTGTCTGAAGACTTGGTCCGCAACTGTAGTATGTTTTGTGAAAGTTGTGGTACTCAACTGAAAAAAGTTGATCAGTATGAGTGAATAAAGTGCATAAAGTAGTTTTGTGTAAGGATAACAATACCATAAAACATAACACTGAAAACTTAGGAAGAAGTCATATTCATCCCTGTTTATTTTTTTGAGACATACTCTCACTCTGCAGTCTGTCAGTCTGTCTTAGAATATATAGAAGCTAGCCTGGAATTCATCATGGACCACATCCTGGCTTCAGACTCATAGAAATGCTCTCTTCCTGTCATCCCAGGTGTTAGGATTACAGGTGTGATCTACCTAACCCTGATGAATTTAATAGATTTGTTCTTTTTGCAAACTAAAGATTCATATCAATTCCTCTTCATACAAGCCTATAAGTGTCAGTTGCTCCAAAGCACAAATTCACTTTGTATCTGCCTCATATTATGGAAAGTATCATGATATTAAAAGCTTTTCATTACTATCTTATATTATTGTTTCTCTGGTAGTATTACTGTAATCATCTTGGGGTGCTATAAGACATGAGGACACAAAAAAATGGCTAACTTAACCAGTGATTGTATGTGGGTATTCTGCCTGCCCCACTGACTGGTAATTCCCATCTCCCGCTCTCCCTATTTCCAAAGATACAGCAATAGTGAAGTTAGGCATATCAAAAACCCTAAAGTAGCCTCCAAGTACTCAAGTGGAAGAGACACAGGTAGTTCTCACTTTAGATGAAAAGCTAAAATCTATGAGTCTCAGAAAGAAATGTATGTAGAAAGTAGAGGAAGGCAAAAGACTTCATCTACTGAGACAGTGAACTTCTGAGTGAGAAGTGTTTGAAAGAAACTGAAATTTCTACTCCAGTGATTACACACACAAGGCCCAAAACCAGAACAGGACTTTTACTGGTGAGAGAACTAGAGAAATTCTAGATAGAAAATCAAACCAGCAGTAATATTCTGTTCAGTTGAAGCCTAATCCAGTAGAGGCCCTGACTCTCCTCAGTTCTATGAAGCCTGAGAGATGAGAAAGCAGTATGAGAAAAGTTGAAATCTAACACACATTGGTTTGTGCAATTTACGGAAAATAAAAATGTATATAACACAAAAATCTAATGTGAAGCAGAAAGTACTGAAATAAAAGCTGAAGCAAGCTATTCAGATCTAGCTAAGACAACTAACAAAATGGCCTATACTAAACAGGAGATTTCCAGGGTGTTTGAAAACTGTGAGTTTTCATAGATAAAGAAGCTAAGGCTTCAGAGCTTCAAGAGTTGTGTTGAGATTCTTAAGAGGCCAAAGTAGCTAGAATCTTAACTTGAAACCAATACTTATGTTCCACTCCAAAAAGTTTTAGGAGTTATATTAAACTTATTCTGTCTATGCTCTGGAAATGGGACTTAAGAATCCTATAAGATGGTATTTGTTTACTGCTTGACTTCTGAATTTCTATGCCCACTTTGGGAACTGTTATTAGAAAAAAAGCATTCCTCTCAAAATGTCACTTCTGATTAAAATGCACCTACTCAACCTACAGGGCAAGTGAATAATATCTTTACTTCTACTAGCACATTATTAAAATTCTGTGGCTATGAGTTGTTAAGCACCAATTTTATCTTACAGATATTAATATAAAAGAAATACAAAAATTATAAGGCTATAACTTCCATATATAGAAATTTCTCTGAGGAATCACGGTAAAGAAATTGATATCTTTCTGGAAATGATTCACCACCCTTCATGTAAGTTAATATTTGTGATTTGTTGGAGAAGTTAAAAATATCAGCACGAACAGCAGTTAGTTCAACAGAAACTAATTTCAACCCAGTAGTTGACTTTGAGCCAGTCAACATTTCAGTGAACGAAGTAATTATAGATGCAGTAGAAATACCAACAAAAATGAAATTGGAAATTGTGAGTGAAGATGTGGCTGAATTATTAGAATACCAGGATATAATTTTAACAGATAAAGAGTTGCATTTAGAAATGAACAAAATGAATGATTCCTTGAGGTGGGATGTGGGGGTGAAATGCTGCGAACACTGTTGAAACGTCAGAAGTGTTTTGAAAATTTCATTAACTTAGTTGATAAAGCAGCAGCAGGAGTTAAGAGTGCTGACTGCAATTTTAAGAGCAGTTCTACAGTGGGCAAAACACCATCAACGAACTACAATGTCACATAAGAGAGTAAGTCAATGCAGCAACCTTCCTGGCAACCTTATTATAAATAAATGCAATAGCAGCCCCAAAGTGCAGCAGATTCCCTCCTATTCAATCAACAGTTATTAATATCAAGGCAGACTCCTCAACCCAAAGTGAAGACTCAGGTTATTGTATTCAGGGCAATAAAAATGTTCTAAATGAAAACATACATTTTCTCTAAACATAACAGCATTGCACAATTGTTAGGCTACTGTCCTCCAAGTATGAATGGTCCCCATAGACTCATGTGATTAGAACGTATTCTATAGCTGATAACACTCTTTTGCAAGGCTTGAGAACTCTTAGGAGGTAAAGATTTGCTAGAGAAAATGAGTCGCTCTTGTCAGCTGTCTCCATCCTGACCGCTGAGGCAGTGTGACCAGTCTCTCCCACTCCCACCACTAACTATGCCTTCAGTGTTACGGTATGCTATGTCCTGACTCTGTGAACCAAAAGAAGACCTTCGTCTCTAAAGTTCCTAGTCATAATTTGGTTGCAGCAACAAAAGTAATTAATATAACCCTTTAATATAAATATAACTTTTACATGCACAGGGAAACTAGTTTTTTGTTACATGCTGATATTATAACTACTTTATTACAATTGTCTTGGAAAGCTTCACATAGAAAACACACACACCCACATTTGTATTAACTTTTTCCATATTTTCTTTACTTTGTGATAAACACGTAAAAACAATAAAAATGTTATTTTTTAAAAAGTAAAAACAAGTCCTGGTGCCTTATGACACTTCTCAGGATCTTGTTACACATGTCCAGTAGCTCCTAGCTAGACATTCACTATCATTCATAAAAATTCTATATTTAGTCTCAGCATTAAAACCTACCATAACAACCTTATTACATAAGTATGGGAGTAAATTATATAAAGACTAGTAAAACAAACAAAGCTAAATATTAGAATAAATAAATTTAGAATAAATATTATATGACATGTTAAAAATAATTGTTATTTTGAGACAATTATTTTGCTAAAAAAATAAATTTTGCTGATATTTAATAAAACACAGTTGGAATTAGGCCACAAGAAGTACTAAAAGTGATTTTTTGACAACCAGACTAAACTTTCAGCACTGGCATGTTACACTGTAACTAATATTAGTAAGATTTAATAATATCCCACTGATTTTACTTTTTAGTTCTCTTCTCCAACAAGTCAGTGTAAGTAGTGTCACAATGATTGTAACATTATAAAAGTCGGGTCTGACAGGTCCTATACTACCAACGTCTTCCCTGCCCTAAAACTATTTTGTTTATGTTCATATCTCACTGGTACAAGCTGATCATCACAACCCAAGTGTCTTGGCAGTTGGATGGTTTCTGCACCATGCCTGATTCTCTAAAGATACAGCAGCTTTCCAGACTCTAGGATTTCCCAGTCCAGGTATAAACTCAACACATGTAGGCACGTAGTGGATGGCAAGAGGAGAAACAAGGAAAGATTCTGCATTCCAGGTGCCTGAGAATCCAGAAACTGAAATATCAGAAAAGAGAGATGAGCATTAACAGATGTGAAAGACAGAGATCAGCCCAGAGACCTTGATTTCTAATTCAGGTTTTGTAGCATTCTAAAAGACTACATCTGCTTTGTTCTCAGGGTCAGTCTTAAGACCAATTTAATTTAGGAATGAAGTGTATACTGGCCAAAAATATGTCTAACCATTCATGCCTAAAATTATTTCAGCATGCACAAAGAAAGCCTTGATTCCCAATGAAAGAAACACGAAAAAATACTAATGCCAAAGAGAATTCATTTATTCAAGGAATAAATGAAAATTGCATACAGATTAATAGAATTCTGGGGCTGGACCTTAGAGATCAATTATAGAAAGACTTTAATTTTTTTATGAAACCATTGAAATCCAGAGGAGCTGCACTATAGAGAGTATAATAATTTCTAAAATCCCAAAACACTGAAGCCAGAAGTAAGGTGGAATTTTTAAAGTAAGTTTTGGACAAAGATAATGACTGGTAATTTTGTACATGTATATATTAGTTTAATTGAACTCATAACTTTGCAAATGTCTTAGGAGAGCAAAGATTTAACAACTATAAACTGACACACTCAATGGATTATTAATGAAGTTGAAAATTGGGGGGATTGTTATTGTGACAGTTCACAGACTTTAACAGTCCTCAGAAGATATATACTTTGTGTTTCACTAGTTCTACATGATGATCCTAGACAGAATAACAGGCCTCTTTTGAGATTCTCCAGGCCACATGGAGTAAGACACACTGGGGAAAATGTAGTCTCCAATACCAAAACTTCCATGCAATACTCTGGATATCACTTGGTACAAATCTCCTGGATGCACTATTTTTAGTATCAGAGGGTTTCACCTAGATGCTTCGTCCTGCCCAGTACTTTTTATGAACCAAATGCAAAAGAAATTCCTCCATTTTCACTGCCACTACTCCCTATCAAGATTGCCTGAGGTTCCATATAACAGACATTAAAATGATGCACAATGGGGAGCTCTGATTAGTGATAAAATTCTAACAAAAATGATGAAAAATATCTCAAAAGAATCAGATAACAACAGAACTACCATCAGTGTTTGGCCCTATGAATTAAGAGTTTGTACATTAGAGAACTGCTGCTGTATTCTATGATTTAAGATTAAAAATGATTTTAGAATTCCATCTCTGATTAACAGTGGAAAGGGGCTGTTTCTTATCAACACATTCAGCAAAGCAAGATTCTGTTTAGTGGGTCTTCAAATGACTGATTAAAGCATTTTAAAAATGAATCACAACTTTTGCTCTCATTAGAGAATCTTATCAGGCCACAGAAGAAGGATTTTAATTATTGCCTGAAACCCAGTGATGAGATACTTTGAGAAAGAATTTGAAAGTATTGGCAGTGCCAAATGCCCCACCCTCTCTTCTTCCTCCTCTTTAGACTGAACTAACAGGTCCTGTTCCACACTGCCCCCTACTCCAGAGAGATGTAAACAGTTCTGCCTTTCATGCATCACTTTAATTCACACCTAAAGAAATAACTTTTTCTATAATTTTTAGAAGAAACTAAAGCACATACTTATACTATTTATTCAAAGATTGAGCATTATTCAAATATTTAAATTATTAAAAATTTTCAACCATCTGGAAGTACAGTAGTTGGAGAAGTACTTAAGGGCTTTAAAAATATGATTATTCCAAGTTTTAAAGAAGACCATTGATGGGTGCTGTCATTTGTATTAATTTATCTAGTAAAAGTCAAAGCTTTGAAATACTGACCTCTCCAAATGCTGCTATACTCATAAATTTGCCTAGAAAGAGTCTGGATTTCTGAGCTTCTCTGGCTTACAATTTTGAAACAAATCTTGACATCAATTTTCATACTTGTATCTGACTGACTCCAGTGGGATCCTGTGTGAGTTCCGCTCCCAGGGTCCCCAATCTGGAGGATTGTGCCTTGCCAGAAAAATGTTTTATAGTTTCCAATCACCAGCTTTCTATTTCCTGAGTCATCTACTCAGATCCTCACAGAAAATCTCTTCCTATATCCTTTGACCTTTGAAGAAATAAATTTCAACAACCTTGGTAAATCCTTTTTAGTTATAATCTTAAATTATATCCTCAACATGCAGCCACTGTGGTCCACATTGCCTGCAAGGTTCAAACACTGTCACTAGAAGTGGCTTCCGAAAAGGAAAATTACAAGGATCTTAGGAATTGTTCACTTTACAGCAGGGCTGAAAATGAGAGCTAGTGCTTGTATCTTTCCATTTGGCTGTCAACAGAGATGAATAGAATTTGCTCTTTTCATAAGAATTTTGACATTTATGAGGACTTGTGCTTCAGGTAACAGAGAATATCAATTAAAGTGAACAGTAAGAACATTTTAGTATTTCTCATATCAAGACTCCTTGAAGCACAAATTTCAGAATTCATTAATTTAACTACATAAAAATGCCAACGCTCTATGCTGACTTTCCTATTGCTCTCATATCTGTTTCTCACCACAAAAAAAAAAAAAATGACTCAATCATCTTCAGTTTCTTGCCTTCAATGGATTAAGGAAGGGCTTCAGACTTTTGCTTTGTTACTGACCCTTAACTCTCTCTCATGTGTGGAACTCCACCTTCTTTTCTGATACAGTATAAATCTGCACAATGTCAGTTTTGTTTAGAAAGAATGAATTTACAGCAGCAGTAACAGTTGAAACTCCTTTCTTGTCCCATTATTTGCCTGTTCTTGGTTTAGTTGCACATGTAAGGACAGTTGCTGACAGGTGTATAAGGCATATGTATATAGGAGTGGTGCCCAGGAACCTAATATGTTTTTCTTCGAGGAAGAACCCTATTTTCAAACAAGGCATCATAGGCAAGGACATCAAAATGACTAATTAAATATTTTAAGAACACTTAATCATGTTCATTTTATCATAATGTACATGATTACACATTTTATTATGAGTCTATTCATGTAAATGTCAATATGTATAGACCTTTTGAACAACATTCAAAATGCATGATACTCTACTTTCTGTATTCTTCAATGGCAGAATTTAGGTCCTTAGGCTGTAATAATGGAAGTCAAGAGCAGAAGGAAAAATATAGGCTAGGATTTGAAATAGCAAAACATTAATAAAAAATGCCAACTCAAAAATAAAAATAGAGATCAATTCAGAGGCCTGTTCAGGAGGTATATGGACAGGAAAAGACTTGAAAGCCAGAGGCTAAAATATGGCCATGGATAACAGAGAACACATCGGCTGAGACAAATGTGTAGGCCCCTCCTCTGATCTTCACCTGTACTCTGAGTCTTGAAGGTTATAGCCTGCGGATAGCTTGTTGCATATCCTATGTCTCTTATTGTCTGGTTTGTTTTGGCCTTCCTGCCTGTAGGGGCTGGTACAGAAAGCTGGGCTTTTTACCTAAAGTCAGTATTTTTTCAGCTGCCTGGGGAACTCCCGCTGTGCTTCCCACCCCAGGTAGCCCTGTATTTAAATGGAGATGGGGATTCAATAAAGTGGCATTCTCTTTGAACAAATGACCCAAGTGTCTGTGTCCTTTGCAATTCTCAGGCCTGAGCCTGACTCAACAACCCCAAGTAGAGCAGGTCAGGTCACTAAAAAATGCAGAATCTCCATGCTGAGATAAGACTAAGGTTATGTCAGCACTCCTCAATGAAAGAAGAAAACCTGTGACATCTATGCCACAAAAAAATAAACAGATGAATTAGTAAGTTACAAGAATAAAGTACATAACTGTGGAAACTACTACTTATTAAAATTATAAGGATAGGGTTTGGGAGATAGATCAGTATATAAAAGTTTTCTCTATATAAGCTTGATAACCCAAGCTTATATTCCCAGAACCTATATAAAAGCTGCATTCAGTTGCTCGTAGTTTGTAATCCCTACAAGAATATAGAGACAAGACAATAAGTGGATTTCTGACCAGATAGTCTGTAATATGCAATAGTAAGCAATAGGGGAGACTCTGTTTCAAACAAGGCAGAGAATGAGGACTGGCATCTGAGGTGGTCCTGACTTCCACATGTATCATGGTATGACATGAACACACATACATATTCACACACACACACACACACACACACACACACACACACACACACACACAGATCCATGGTTAGAACTACACCAAGCACAAATGAAACTCAATTGTAGACAAATAACATTTAGTTCATGTAGATAAACTCATTGAAACAAATTAAAATCTACTACAAATGAAAAGGTACTATAAAATATACATGCACCTGTATATCCAATAAATTTAATGACTTTTTTCTTCATAATGCTGGGTACATCACTGTTGTTATGTTATGTATTTCATAAAAATAGTCTGAAATATCAGAAGACAGAGCCACTCACAAAGCCAAGCCATGAAGATCAGGGGTGGTGACCCATGCCTTTAATCCCATCACTCAGGAGGCAGAGATCCTCTGGATCTCTGTGACTTCAAGGCCTAACAGAAGCCAGGTGGTGGTGGCTTTAATCCTAGCTCTAGAAAAGTTGAAGCAGGAAGATAACTGGGTGGAGGGAGAGCAGGGAGGAATTCAGCTTTCCCTGCCTCTTCCTTGTCAGCTGGGGACAGAGAAGCTTGGAGTCAGAGTTTTCATGGAGGGAGGCTTGAAGATTTGGCCAGGTGACAGTTGTCTGTGATTTGTTCCTTGTCTCTCTGATATTTCAACTTTTTTCCAATATCTGGCTTCAAGATTTTATTATAATACCAAATTCATGCAATATAT
>PVIH01005264.1:75083-126774 GCA_004025045.1 Sigmodon hispidus
GATCACACATTAATATACATTAATATAATCATACGACCTTTTCCTCGCCGTTATGTCCACACTTTCTGTCAATGCCCCCGGGGTGGGAGTAGTCAGGCCTCGGTCGCTGGTTCGGGCGGCAATTTGCTCGGACTCTGTGATCCCCGGGCCTAGGATACGGTCCTTCAGCGTCCCGTGAGTTGACCAGGTTGGAGGGAGTTCGGCTGCAAAGCCTCCTCAGAGTTCCAGGTGTTAGTCTCTGAGGGCTAGCTGGAGTCCTTTGCACTTCAGCCACGAGGCTGGAGTCAAAACTCAGCAGGCTTCGGATCTGGCCTCCCTTAATATGCTAATCCGGTGGCCAAGCCGCATCACCATAGTAACTGGGTGAGGCAACCCTCTTCGCTTATCTATCTGTCCGGCCTTTCACTCTGCCAGAGTAACTTTGGGTGGAGTGCTAGGAGAGTAACCTTCTGCTTATCTTTTGCTCCCCTCTGAACCTCTATCTCATTTCTCCACACATTATGGCTTTCAGGCTAGCCTAGACTTGTCCAAAAGGACTTCCATTTTATGCTCTTTACAATATCACATTGAAGTTCCACATCTGTGTATCCTCAATGAAAGAAATTTTAAATGGCTAAAAAGACATTTAAAGTTTTATGCATGAATATGGGTAGTAACGTGGTTCATTCTAGCCAGAAACTGGGGCAAAACAGCCAGCAACTTGGAAAAACGAATCAACTAAGTGGGGTAGATATAGATAATTAAATGCAATAAATTTGTAAGCATTGTGCTAAGTACATGAACCTGCAACCGGAAGACTACATACCATGAGAATCTGTGAGTGGAATCTCACAAGAAGAAACAGTGGGAAAGGCTGGACACAGGAGCGGAAGAACATCATGGAACCTTTGTGAAAAGATGGGATTGTTCTAAAACTCAGTGTGCAGAATGTGTATGAATTTACATGATTACTAAAAGCATCAGTCTATATGCTGCATTTACCATGAGTTAATTGTATGGTATATAAAATATAACTTGATAAAACACCTCTCTCATTCTCCCATAGAAAAGACTCAAATTCCACATTGTAACTGCTCCCTCCCCTATTGTTCCCCCACTTCCTATCCTCTTCTTTTCCTTCCTCTTTTCAGCTATTTGTCTTAACATTATGAGAAGGCCTAGGAGTGAGTACAAGACAATATAGAGACATTAGAATTAACACCCCGGTTAGATGCTCCTCAGACACCCAGCATCAACTCCTAGTCCTTGAGTAAGGACCTGACAGTTGCGGCCAAGATCAAGGAGGCTCAAGCATCACAGAATAGAACAAAGACATTCTGGCTGGGTTTGAATTTGTGACCAACAGAGACCATGATGGTTTAAGCTATAGCATTTTGAAGTAATTCAAAACACCAGTAGACAATAAATAACACAGGAAATGACCAAATCACTACACAGATGAATGCAAAAATGACGACTATGACTAGGTATAACTTTAAGTAATAACTAGAGAAGTGAAAATATTTAATTGGTAAATCAATCCATTCCTCACAATGAACTTACAAAAATTCATTGAATCAGTAACTGCCACATGCTAGATGGTTATGCACTAACCATGGTCAATAAAGACATGAGAAATGACTGTGTGAGAGGAAGACAGATACAGAAAGACAAACTTGTTAGACAAGCCTCACTACTCCATCACAAATATCTGTCACACTAGATAACATTTATAACCTCAGTTCTTCATATTTGTCAAAACAGTGTTTGAGAGAATTAAACAGGAGAGAATATTTGTTAAATAGCATATAATCTGAGTCAATTATTGTTGGTTAGCCATAACAAAATGCTTGAGCTGTCTCCAGTAGGATGGTCCCAAATAATCTCCATCAATAGAGCCAGCATTTAGTGTATTACCTAACAACTTCAATGTGATAAATCATTAGAAGTCTTCCTTGAGCATAAACGGATTAAAAAGTTCTGAAGTCCTTTCTATTTTTCATTGTCTGATTTCTAGGATTCTAATTGCTATGATTTAAGTATGTAACATCCCATGTCTCTTATTGGCTTTTGCTTTGAATGCTTGCTTCCTACCAAGTAGCATTCTGCAGAGAGGTTCTGGAACTTGTGACTTAGGTGCTTGTGATTTAGCTGAAAAAGAATCAAGAGCAAGACAAATCACTGGGCATATCCTAGCTTTGCCCTTTCCTTTCTCACTCTCTAACTTCCTGTCAGCTACAGAGTGAACAATGTTACTCATCATATTCTCCCAGTACCAACAGAATTCTTCCCAGCCACCTGGTGCAAATAAAACATGGACGGGATCCTCAGAAACCAAGATTCTGAATCTTTCCTCTTTAAATCATTTCTATTAGATTTTGTCATGGCTATGAAAAATCCCAATTAATCCTACATTTATTACATCTTATAAATTACTTTTAGAAAATAATCACAGAGCTGAGAGTTGCATTTGCTTACCAGTTGGTAGATAAGGTTTGTACCGACTGTATGTAATTTATGAACATGGTAAGAATTATTTCCAATGTTGCCCCCATTTCCATGGAGGCAATTCTACCATAATACTTTTGAAATGACTATCAAGGATTACTCTACATGATGTTTTCTGTTTCAGAAAATGAGCCAGGAGGTGAAGAGCATCTAAATTACAGGGATAGAAGAATGTTAGCTCCAGGACTTCCAATAACATTATTGCATACTCATGCTCTGAGAAGTTAATCAGTAAAGCAGGCCGAAAATAAGCAGCTTTATGGAATGATACCCTGCTGTTGATAACCATATACTGAATTAGATTTATCTGATATTGTCAGCTTCTACTGCACTGCTCTGAAGGACTCAAGAGGTGAACAGGAAAAGATGCTGACCTCCTGTGAGAACACACATTTGGAGCTTTGCATTTTTATTGCTACTTCAAGGACATCACAACAGAATTGTCATTCAAGGGCATTTATAAAATAGAGAGAATCTCTAAGATTTAGTGCAGACTATTATCTTTATCTTACCTGCCATTTCTGTCCCTGGAGCTCTCTTCAATTCCAAACCACAAGAGGTACTTGATTACTGTGTGCTGGGCTGAATTTAAGTATCAGGTCAGAAAGTAGACATAAAAACCTTCTGAAAACTATGATGCCGAGCCTGATAATCAAAGTGGTTTCTCCTCCAAGAGCCACTATTCCTGTTACTTGGTTTTTCTCTTTCTATCTGGAATTTTCCCTGGCTAGAACTATGGAGTATAGAATGGACAAGTGTTAAGTCCCCCTAGCAAGACTGACTGAGTTCACATCTCAGTTCTTCCACTTTCTAGTAATTTCTTAAGCAGAATTAAGGATTTTATCAGCAAAATAGAGACTAATGATGCTTATTGGGCAGGATTATTGTTGGGGATAAGCCCATAAATTTATAAGAAGTAATCATACAGAGACCAGTATACACAAAGCAATTAACTAGTGTCCATTGTAGTGACAGACAAACCATCTGGCATGGTGCTGGGCTTATAGCCCAGGATCAGATCCCCTCACCAGCCTGCACTCTTCCATCAGAGTTCAGAGTGTGGTGTACAGAAAATAACACCTGTGATCCTTGGAATAGCCTGCTGTGAACACAAACAGCTATTTTATCTCATGGAAGGGTAGATATTTTGCTGCCAATTTTATTTCTATTGATGCCAAATGGGTCCTGAGAATTCAACAAGGTTTTAATTTCTCTCAGCAAACTAGGTAGTCTTGCCAACCTTCCCCTAAATAATCACCAATTAAATTTAGAAATACATCATTGTATGTTTTCTAAAGGAAGTATTGTAAAGGTTTGAAAATCTGCCACCTGCAGACTTGTGTTGCAAAAAGATGACAATGGCAATGGTCATGAAAGATCTTCAAAGTGGGACTTGGATGTGGACCCTAAGTGTCACCTCGACATCCCATATTATTCTTCAAACCTATCGAAGTTTGTTACATTTTGTATAAGCAGCTATTACCAAGCAAGACACTGAAAATAAATCATAGTAGATGTGACTAATACTCTGTATAGTTAGTGATGGATGTTCAACCAATGGTCTGGCATAAGCAACTAGTGCTCTGAATAATTAATTATGGATGCTCAACAAGTCAGTGCACAAACTCTACCTAGTACTATAATATAATCTGGAGTCAAAAATTGGAGAAAGGCTGAAATGTTAGAGAGACAGAGAACAAACCACAGCCAATTCTCACCCAGCCAACACATCCGGCCAAATAGGGTAGGTCTCATTTTCATGAGTCCATGAGACTGACTAGGTGCAGGCAAGGAGGAAGAGGTTCTGCTTTCTCTCCCCTTATCTTTCTTTCCTAGCCCAGATATTTTAAATATTTCAATTCCTGGATCAAAGTTTCTAGAGCTAGGGTGAAAGGTGGGTGATAATATTGCCTAGCTGCTAGGTCTTGAACTCACAGAGATCCAGGTGGATCTCTGCTTCCTGAGTGATGAGATTAAAGGTGTTGGTCACCACTTTCTTACCTTCAAAGTTTGGCTCTGGGTTACTCTGTCCTCTGATATTTCAGACTATTTTTATTAAGTATATATCACCACAACATATATGTGGTCTAACATAATCAACTAGTACTCTGCATAGTTAATGATGGATGCCCCACCAGTGTCTGTCATAAGCAATCTGCTACTTTTGTGAGATATTTTCTTTCACTCAGAACTGAGTGGCAAATGTGACATAAGTAGTTAGGCTTTGGTCCTGATTCAAAATTTTATAGAGGAAAACAATAAATAAGGTTATTATTTCTATTTCACAAGAATAAAAGGTTTTAAGATCATCAGAAACAAAGAAAAATCCCTCTATAAGCATATTGAAAATTGCAAGTTGCTGTGAAGCAATGACCTTCAAAGTGAAATATTTTCAACTTGGGGAGTGCCCCATTATTCTCAGAGAGTAAACAGCTCACAAGTCTCAGAACATTCTTTAAAATTACCAGCTTCATAAGCCAACCAGCTCAGTTTCCTGTAGAACACATTCTGCATACAAGGGAAATGGAGAGCTCTGGGTGTACAGCTTCTGTGAATCATCACCCATGCTAAGGTGGCCTTTTTAGTGAGACCTTAGGGCTGTTTGTGTTTAGTAGCCCCTCATTCATGCTGCTCTAAGTAACCCCAGTACACTCATCATTTCTTCAAATTGGACTTTATTACAATTGCTGCTTTAATCTATCACTGCTCACCTGTCTAGGGAAAATAGATATTTATTCATACCTCCCCAGAAAAAGTCATATAACACCAGTTTTCACCATTATATGAACTAATGCATGTGTTCTAGTACATCTTTTTTGCCAGCATGTGTGGATTTAGAAAATTATTATTATTACCATTAGTTCTCACTAATCTTAGGGTTTTTTGTTGTTTTGCTTTTTAATAGTTTTTCTATCAGCTCCTACCTGAAGGAGCTTTAGCAAGACTGAGTATGGCAGACGCGAATCTGGCAGGCCTTGCCCTTCTTCCCCCTTCTCGGGCTTAATAAAATCTGTTAGATTACATTTCTAAAGCTAGCCACCAAGGTCTAGTCCTGTATTTGGTCACTTCCTCCTGAGGCTGACTACCAAGATATTCAGATATCAAAATATTGAAGTGTGGAAATCAAAAGCCACCTTGAGTCACCTAATTAACATCTTCAATTAAAATTAAACATCTCATCCTCCTTTCTCCTTTGACCTTTATAAACTGACATATTTCTCTGGGCCATGTCTGTTTCCTGTCTATGTAGAGGCAGCCCTCTGTCCCTTGGAGACAAATAACCCTTCCTCTTCACCCTCTTTATCTATCTCCTGTCTTTGTCTCTTATTCCCTGCCTTCTGTCACTCTAGGGCAAATAAATCTTTGCACTAAAAACTTGGTCTTGGGTGTCTTGATCTGACTCCAGGATTCCCTAAACTCCATTGCTCTAACCACTCATCTACTGACACTAGATGACTAAAACACCCAACCACCATTTTCCAGTGCCAATGGGAATGGACTAAAACTGTACTGACACATTATATATATATTTTAGGTCATTTGATAGAAAAAGTCACATTTGGGAAAGCATTAAAAATTCTTTAGCCTCAAGAAATTTTCTAGCTGAAGCCCAACAAATAATGGAACTCAGCAAAGCTATGAGGCATAACAGTAATATCCTAGGTTTATTTCTTTTGTATTATTATTACACCATGACTAAAACAATTTTTTTAGTTGAGAAAAAGTTTATGAGAAAAAAAGGTTTATTATATTTCCACATCACAGTCATAGAGAGAAGCCAAGGCAGAAACTAAATCAGAGACCATGGCAAAAAGCTGACTACTGGATCATTGGAAGTGATACAGTTCTGAAGAGAAAGCTTTCCATAGTCTAATTGTTTCAGCTCTGAGAGGAAATTCTCAAAGTATGTGTTACAGCTCTGAGGAGAAAGACCTTCCCTATGTAAGAGTTGCATCTCTGAAGGGAAAGATATACTGACTGTCAGGAGCCAAAGAAAACCACAAAGTTACACCACACAACAAAACTTACACAAGAGTCATATTGGGAAAGAGACATGAGTGGGGATGCCTCTGCTCAGACATGAGGGGGGATGCCTCTGCTCAGGTGGAAATTAGCAAGAAACTGAGCAGGAGACATGCTTGTATAGGGTTTCTTGAAAAAGGAACTTTCTAAGATGGAGATTTCCAGCATGGGGATTGGTGTGATTTCAATGCAAGTCAAGAGACTGGTGGGTTTCCAAGCTCAAGGACAGATGACTTTTGGTAGGTTTTCAAACCCTGAAGTGGGCTCATAATTTTTTGCATCGTAGACCTGATGATCAATTTAAAGTAAATAAGACTATGTCATTGTCACTGTCAAATTCTTTTTTATTATTTATTTATTTCAAAAGCAAAAGGTCTTTTTTTCCATGTATCCCCCTGCTCACCCACCCCTCCCTCCTCTCAATCCCTCCCAGTATACCTTCAGCCTCCTGCTCCCCATCCCCTGATCCCTCTCCCCAAAAAGGGCAAGATATCCCAAGGTGGGCAGTTCAGTCTGGTGTATCCACGAGGTACACCGATTCCCTCATTCCAATATTAGGACTGGATTAGGTGTTCCTCTGTTGAGAATGGACTCCAAGGTGCCAATTCATGCACAGGAACACAATCTGATCCTACTCCACGAGATTCCACATACTGCCCATGTCACTCCACAGTCATCTACCTTTGGAGGGCCTAGTTCCTTTTCCTGATGGTTCATCGGTGGCTGTTTTTGATTCAGTGAGCTCTCCAGAACTCCAGCCAGCAAGCTCTGTGGGATTCCTCATAATCACTATCCCCTTGCTTATACACTCTCCTTCTCCACTTGTAGCTGGACCAGGAGCTCAGCCTAGTGCTCAGCCATGGATCTCTGCCTCCACCTCTATTCATTGTTGGAAGTAAGTTCTGTGATGACACTTAGGGTGGTTATTCATTTAATTATACAGAAAGTCCTATTTAGGCACACCCTCCACTATTGGTTGGAAACCTAATCAGAGACATCCTGTGGGTTCTTGGGGGTTTCCTTAGTACCTGGTCTCTTTCCAACCCCGCATTGGCTTCAAAATCTCTATCTCTGTTTTTCTCCCTCTTTGTTGTTCCTCATATTCACCCATCTTCTTCTCTTATGATTTGTTTCACCTCTTCTTGGTTGCAATTCATTATAATCCCAATTAGTTTAGGATATCTTCTCTATTTTCTCTTCCTAAGGGAATCCTTGAATGTCTCTCTTAAGTTCCTTCTGATCCCAACCTATTCAGTAGTGGTGATTTGCAGCTTGGGTATTCTTTGCTTTTTGTCTAAAATCCACTTATCAGTGAGTACATACCATTTCTATCTTTCTGGGCTTGTGATACCTTGCTCAGGAGAATATTCTTCAAATCCATCCATTTGCCCGCAAATTTTAGAATGTCATTTATTTTTAACTGCTGAGTAGTACTCCATTGTATAGGTTGTTAATTCATTCTTCAGTTGAGGGGCAGCTTGGTTGTTTCCAGGTTCTTGCTATTATGAATAATGCTGCTATAAACATAGTTGAAATAATGCCTTTGAGCACAAATGTGCATCTTTTGAGTATATGCCCAGTAGTGGTATTGCTGGATCACGGGCGAGATACATACCCAGTTTTCTGAGGAACCACACACTGCATTCAAGAGTGACTGTACAAGTTTACATTCCACCTACACTAGAGGAGTGTTCCCCTTGCTCCACATTCTCTTCAGCATAGGGTGTCATCTCTGGTTTTAATCTTAGCCATTCTGACAAGTGTAAGGTGATATCTCAAAGTTGTTTTGATTTGAATTTCTCTGATGGCTAAAGAAGTCAAGCAGTTTTTAAATGCCTTTTAGCCATGCATAATGTTTCTACTGAGAATTTCCTTTTTAGCTCTGGTTTTTTTTACTGGGTTAGTTAGGTTTTTCTTAGTATTAAAACTGGTTTATTTTCTTGACATGTTTAAACACAGTATTTAAAGAGGATGCAAATCAACTCCATACTCAATTCAATATTGCAATATGCTTATAATATCTGTTATTAATAATGCTTTCTATGACTTTCAGTAAGCAGAACATGAAAGTAAGTAATCCATAAATTGTGTGAGATTACAAAAGTGTGGAACAGAATGAAGCAAAAAGACAAAATATTTATGAGATGAGGTCTAGTCTCTGTCTCTGTCTCTCTCTCTCTCTCTCATACACACACACACACAGAGATGCATACACATTACAGTGATTTTTAATGACACTCATAGAATAAGATTCCTCTCAATAACTTAATGCAGTGGTTAGCAAATTTCTCTAGAAAAGAAGATTTATATGTAGCATGAATTCTTTCTGTTTCTTTTTGGAGTTATTGTGAATAAATTCAAAATATGTTGAACATTTTCTTTGTTAAGGCCACTGGGGCAGGGTCATTAAAGAAAAAAACATATTAAAACTATCTGTATCCTGATTAAGGCTAAATATGTATGGAAGATATATAAATATTCATATAGTTAATTAAAATATAAAGATTATGATAAATATTAATTAGCTAGCAAAGACGATATGAGCCTCTAGAAAGTACAGTCAATGTAAGATGTTCCAATCAGTGGAGTTTCTTAGAGAATATTCAGCTTCCTTTGAACCTGTAATCACTCAACAGTATTAGGGCTTAAACTGTTAGGATAAAGAATATGAATGCATCTCAAATAAAAAAAATTCAGAAATAATTCCATACATAATAATGAGTATATAGCTGGTGCTTTAAAGGATAAGGGTAGATCATCTAAACAGAAGAACTGATCTGAGTGGGACATGGCAGGAGAAAGGCAGTGAGGCAAGATGGACAGAGCTTATGGCAGCAATAAATACAGGCTAGCTTGACTGCTACAAAGAGCCTTTGAATATGTTTCCTTTAAAGCAACATAGGGAAAGTATTTTGCAAAATGTATATGGTTGTGAAGTGCTGCCTGCATTATACAGAAGACAATTTATTGAATTTGCCTTTAAAACAGCTAGAGAAGAAGTTTATCGTAATTCTTACATTAGCATATAAAGCACGTTCAAAACTGTTTTAGTAAAATGTGCTTGCTGATATCCCCACCTCTCTCTAGCTTTCACCCTTCCTCCTACCAGGCCATGTTCAAGTTCATACCCTGGATCATTTGCTCTGCACTCTCTTCCTCGGGTTTACCATACTCTGTTTATCTATACATAATTGAATTAAAGCCAGAATTCATATGTGGAAAGACATGAAGGCCTCTTTTCTTTCTGAGTTTAAGGTCACTTCATTTATTATATATTTATTACATATATGTGCTTGATTATTTTAAATTTTATTTCTCACTTGTGATTCTTTGTATATTAGCTTCTTATAAGTAGAGTTCCCCATAGGTTCTTCAACATATTTATTTTTAAAAGGTTACGTTCCTCAGATGCTGATGTCACAGATGAGTCCTCTGCTTTTCTTTCTTGATTATGAACTGCACTTCTACAAAACATTAGTTGATCATTGTAGAAATGTGGGCCTATTCTTTTCTTCAGGAGCTCATTTTTCCTAAAAATGAGTTAAATTCCTGGCTTATCTCTTAGAACCTGGGAACTGGAGAGTGGGTGGGAAGCCTGTGAAGGTTTAATTTGGAAAGACTCGCATCCTAAAAACTCTGTCCTTCTTGCCACAAGAAAAATCTAATTTCTCTGTTTTTAGTGGTGACTTTCTAGTAGGCTTCTTGGTTTCTGTCCTGTAACTGCAGAGTTCACCAAGAAAGAATAAGAATTTTTGGGAAGAACTACATTTCTACAGATGCCTCTTCAACAAGTACCTTTAATTTCCAATCACTTTCTGTATTTGAATTTTACATTCTGAGCATTCAAACCATTATAATGTTGGTTTTCTGTGGAAATGTAGATATTTTATATCATCCTACTGGCAGACTAAATTGTATTTTGAAAAATTCCTTATGAATGTGACTATCTCCCAGGGAATATAAATCCTTTCCAATGCTTAACTCTCTTCAAAATTCTGCCTGCAACTAGCCATTTAATATTGCTGTTAAAACATTTGCACAAATACCTTTAAAGGGTTGGTCTAATTTCCTACAGTTACAGGGACTAGTATTTTATTTCTCAGCATTTTCTTTCAAGTCTTCTGTCTGAGGTTTGTCAAGAGTTTCTAATTAGTTTCCAAGAGCCTTTAACTATTTTTTGTCTTAAAATTATACTCTGTTCAAATACATTCTTCTAATGGTAAGCCAGTGTTGGAACTCTGGGAATTAAAGCTCCACTCTGGAGGGAAAGGTCTCTTGACTATTCCAGAAGTCAAGCTATACCTGAACCTGGGGTGCAATGGGAATAGTCTCCCCACAGGATATAGTAATCCTGCTCCTCTCCTGGAAAGCTACTACAGCTGATCTTTGGGGTGAAGAGGACTTCCCAGCTGTGCATCTTTTTCTCCCTGGCCCAAGACGTTCCTTCTTTTGCTTCACTCTGCTAATGAGGAAACCCCTGCAGAAATGTAGCAGTCTCTTCTGCCTCTACCAAAAATTGATACTTTTCTGCTCAGCTTTTTTTTCAGTACCCTAAAGGATGTCTCTGCAAGGTTTTTTTGCTTTGTCCACTAGGGGACATCTCAGCAAGTTTGTGGCAGCAAATGAAGATCTTCAACCAAGACTCTTGAGAAAGAGATCTGTTTGGGAAGGGTTCTCCTCTGTGTACACCAGGATTGAAAAGAAGAGCCAACAACTGGACAAGCAGAGAGGTTTATATAGAGGCTCTTAGAGGCAGAGTTACTCCAAGAATATGCAACAGTTTGTTAGTTATTCCTTCTCAGGGTTGGTTAGTTGGTCAGAGGCAGAAGAGTCTGATTTTAGGGCCAAACTGTGTTTCTTTAACTGGCCTTTTTCAGCTTATAGATTCTAAATTCTAAGGCTAGGGCATTTTTCTCTCACTGATTCTAACTCTAGGGACCAGATGTTTTCCTTTGGTACTAGTTTCAGAGTCAGGGCACGTTTCTTTGGTTCTGGGTTAAGGGAAAAAGTGTTTCTTTAAGTGGCTTGAGTCCCAGATGCAGGCTGGCTTTTTCCCTACTGGCTTTTGTTTCAGGGCTTGGGAAAGCTTCTTTGGATAGCCCCATACCCCTACATTTTCCCCTCTTTTGTTTAGTAATAAAAAACTGGAGATTGGAAAGGAGCAACGTTATTATTAGACAACTTCCTGCTGAACTGGAGGGTGTAAGGGTCCTTGGGACAATCTTCACTTTCCTCCTCCAGATAAGTCTTGCTGTTTCACTGGCTATGCCTACAGGTATGCCCAGGGCTGCTAAGAATTGATTGTCATTCTTGCTGCTATAAACTTAGCGATGGAAATTGGTAAGAGTTCTTCACTAAGTACCACCATTAATTTAGGAAACAGAAACACCAGGGCACAAATCTCAGACCTCCTGGCAGGTAAGCAGTGATAAACTTGAGTTCCAGAGAGAATAGAGACATTATTAATATTTGGATGTAGGCGCTGAGTGTTAGTATCACGAGTAATGGTATTATTGCAGTCTACAAGAATTCAGGTTGCCCACAAGGTGAGTTAAAGCAGTCTGTAATACCAAAGAGAAAAATGTAAAAGAGATAAGAGGTAGCAGTAACATTTGGCTTAGGGGAATTTACAAGTGGTAAGAAAGGTAAGGAAATCCAACAGGACAATGGTGAGATCACAAATGGTGGGGGAGAATTTGACCCTGGTGAGATCCATAACCAACATTCTCCAAAGAGGTCAGGCTGAGCATTATTCAATAGCTGATGTGAAGTAGTTGGGGTCTGAACCAAGATGGTGTGACAGGGAAGTGGAATCAATACAACTGAAAAAGAGTAAGCACAGGGGACAGGTGTTCTAGTAGTTGGTTGTGGTATTATATAGATAAGTATCTCTTTTTGACAGCCTGTTGGTGAGCAGTTCTCCACACCCTCATACTTGAGTGGTCTGGTTGAACTGCCAGGTATGTTTCCTGAACTTCAAACCTCCAAATGTAGAGTTTGCTAGTAATAGGAGTGAATAGAAAGAAATAAAATAAGAAGTGAAGCATGACTTGATAGGGTTGGGCTTGAATCTTAACAGATGTGTGAGGTGTAATTATTCTAAGATGGGAGGCAGGCTGTAGGAATTTGGTGTCTTCTGAAACTTAAAAGGACAAAGTCCTGTTGGGGTCAAAAGATTATTTTAGTTGGTGGCATATAAAAGGTTTGAGATGGGAAAGATACATCCAATGGTGGAAACCTATAAGCAAACAGATCCAAGCCTATCACCCTGAGCAAAACTCAAATCAAAGACCTCAACATAAACTAAGGCACACTGAACTCGATAGAAAAGAAAGTGGGAAATATCCTCAAACCCATTGGAACAGGTGACCACTTCCTCTATATTAACACCAATTATATTGCTGTTCTTAGCATAGACACTAAGAACAACAATAAATAAGTGGGACCTCCTGAAACTGAGAAGCTTCTGTAAAGCCAAGAACAGTCAATAAGACAAAACAACAGCTTACAGAATGAGAAAAGATTTTTACCAACCCTTCAAGCAACAGAGGATTGATCTCTAAAATATAGAGAACTCAAGAATCTAGAGACCAAAACCCCAAATAGCCCAATCAAAAAATGGGGTTCAGAATTAAAAAGGGAACTCTCAGCAGAAGAATTACAAATGGCTAAAAGGCACTTGAAAAAGTGTTCAACATCTTTAGCCATCAGAGAAATGCAAATGAAAACAACTTTGAGATACCACCTTACATCTGTCAGAATGACTAAGATAAAAGACACAGATGACAGCCTATGCTGGAGAGGGTGCAGAGCAAGGAGAACACTCCTCCATTGTTGGTGGGAGTGTAAGCACGTTCAGCCACTCTGGAATACAATATGGTAGTTTCTCAGAAAACTGGGAATCAATCTCCCCAAGGATCCAGCAATACCACTATTGGGCATATACCCTAAAGATGCACATTCACTCTCCAAAAGTATTAGCTTAACTATGTTAATAGCAGCATTATTCATAATAGCAAGATCCTGGAAACAACCTAGATGTCCCTCAACTGAAAAATGGATTAACAAACTGTGGTACATCTACACAATGGAATACTACTCAGCAGTAAGGAAAAAATGATACCCTAAAATTTGTAGGCAAATGGATGGATATGGGGAATATCCTCTTAAGTGAGGTCTTAAAAACCCAGAAGAATAATCAGGGGGTGTACTCACTCATTAGTAGACTTTAAACAAAAATCAAAGCACACACAAACTGCAAAGCACAACTACTGAACAGCTTGGGATCTGAAGCACCTTGGACTGGCACCTTGGAGCCCACTGCCTCCAGAGGAACACCTGACTCAGTCTCGATGTTGGGGTGAGGAAAGCAGATCTGCCTGGAGTGGATGCTGAACTAAGCCACCTTGGAACCTTGGGGCCTCCTGCCCTTGCTGGGGAGGAGATAAAGTGATGGGGAGAGGAGAGAGTGACTGGGGTTGGTCAGAAGTGGGAAAGGAGTTTGAACAAGGGGATACATGAATAAAAAGGTGAGACTTAATTCAAAAATTAAAAAAGGAAAAAGAATTCAAAAGGCAACACAATACCATAAAAAACAAAAAATGGACACAGATATTTAAAAATGGAAAATGTAAGCTTATCTAGAAAATAAAGTTGCAGCATTATACTAAGACTTAGGAATTGGGTGCAGGATTAAGTAAGTTTGTTAGTAAGCATAAAATTGTTCATAGAAGGTCGGGATAAAAGACTAAGTAAAAAGACTAATCCTCTTTGACACTCACCTATACTTAAATTTACTGAACATGAGCAGAAGATAAGTAAAATCAACAATATTTAAGAAAGTTGAACCTATGGGAGCTTGAAATTTGGTGATAATATCCAGCTGAGAAAAATGTGACATGCGATCCTTTAAAGAAGAAAAACAGCCAGTGATATGATGTGGTTATGCATACCTGTAACCCAGCACAAAGCAGCTAATACAGGAAGTATAGCACAAATTCTATTTCATATTATAATTAAAAACCTAGAACCAAATATAGAGGAAAAGCTGGAATATAAGAGAGACAGATCACAGCTACTTTTCACCCACCAACTCCTCAGGCCTGTCTCCATGAAATCCTCCTATTCCAAACTTCTCTCCCCTCAGCCCATCAAGAAAGGAAGAATCCAGAAAAGCTGAGAAACATCTCTTCTCTCCCTCAGCCCAGCCATCTTAACTTCTTCTTTCAACATTCCTAAAGCTAGGATTAAAGATGTGGGTCACCACTCCCTGAACTTCCTGGCTCTAAGCCTGACTCTCCTCTGATATTTCAGAATGATTGTATTAACTATATATCACCACAGAGGGTCAAGACAGTGCAGGTCTGAAGCCAGTGAGAGAAGCACAAATAGCAGAGAGAGAATCAACACTAAACATATAGGCCATGAATAGTGAGACTTCAGTATTGTATTTCTTGATTCTGAGAAAGCTAACCATCAAGATTCTACCCACTACACCACCAAAGCTAGATTCTATATTTACATACCCCTTTCCTTTTTATTTCCTTATTAACACTACCTCTTTCTTTTCCTAAATCCACTCTCTACTTAAATGTTTCCACTCAGCATGCTCCCCTTTCTGATTCCATATCATATAGGTCATCACTATCTTAAGGTATGACCCCTCCCAAACTTTTCCCAACTCATTGGCTCCTACAGGAACCCCAAGCAGAATGCACAAAGCTAGAGATGCCAAGACAGTATCCATATAGGAAAGAGAACATTTGTTTTCTAACCCTGAGCTGCCTCACTAAATATATATTTCCAGTATCATCCATTTACAGGCAGATTTTGTAATTTCATTTTTCTTTACCGCTGATGAAATTTCATTATGTAATTGTACTACCTTCCTGATCCATTCATCAGTTGATAGAAATCTAGGCTTTTTTTTTTCCAGTTTCTGAAAATAGCAAAACAATGAACATAGATGAACAGGTATCTCTATTAAATAAGTAGAATCCTTTGAGAGTAAGCCTAAAAGTAGGATAGCTATTTATACAGCTTTCCCATCTCTATTTTTAAGGATTCTACAATGAGTGGCATAGTAGCTGTAACAATCTGCACTTCTATCAGAATAAGGATCCCTTCTTTCCTGTTTGTCTTTATTTGATTTCTTCATGGCAGCCATTCACACTGGGGTGAGGTAGATTATCAGAGTAATTCAATTTGCATTTTTCTGTTAACTATAGGTCATTGGACATTTATAGAGTGTTCGTTAGCCATCTGTAACTTTTTCTTTTGAGAATTTCCAGCTCGGATCTATATGTCATTTGTATTCGATTATTTGTTTCTTGGTGTTTTGATGTTATTTATATATTCTAGATATTTATCTCTTTCAGACTTATAGTTAGCTGCTTCTTCAATTGTTTCCTATATGTTGTAGTGAAATTAATAATAATAATAATAATAATAATAATAATAGCAGCTTGATTACTCCTAGAAGTCATGAGCTAGTAAAAGAAACCCAAGTGTCAGTGGTCAAATATCTATGCTGGGAAGAAATAGGCCCTAGTGTAAAACTAAATACTACTGTTTATATAAATAGATAAAGCATCAAACGGCCTTCCAAATGGTAAGGTTTATACCCATAGATATATATGAATGACACCTGTAATCAGAGAAGTTTCTTTTCAGTGAATGGTGATTAGGGTAGAGATTACTGGGTAAACAAGATACTGACAATAAGTAATAGATGAGTGTTAATTCATGTACAAGCCATTTCTACAATTCTCTTTAAGGCTCTTTCATTGCAGAAAAGGTGTTATAAAGAAAAATACAGAGAATCCTGGAAAATGTTATTCCAGGACTTATGACATAGCCATTGCAATCATAAGTTTGCAGCAGCTACACATACGTACATTAGATGTACACAATAATGAACCCATGAAGAGTCAATGAGGAGTAGGAGCCCTAACTCTCATGACTGAACTATTGGTTACTGATAGATTCAGGGAAGGGGAAGTCATTACCATTAGATGTATAACCACTGATTACCCCATCAGCCTCCAATGGATAGTTCCAATCCAAAAGATGACCCTGGTGAAACTAAACAGGTCACAAAACAAAACCAAATGCCATGAATCTGGGAAGGAGATTAGTATATATGTATGGAGAAGATGGACAGGGAAAGGGGAGATAAAAGGTGTTTAGGAAAAAGGCATCAGAATCCAGTGTGTGTGTGTGTGTGTGTGTGTGTGTGTGTGTGTGTGTGTGTGTGTAATAAAATAACAAAATTAATCAAATAAAAAAAGAAAGAAAAATAGATAAATAATTAAAAATAAATACACAAATAAGCTAGAACCTGAGGATTGTTTTCATCAAAAGAAAGGAAGGACCCACTGAGACCTCTCCACTAGAGTTTCACAGTGCAACTTCCCAGCTGGCTGCACTACAGAGAAGCTGCCAAATGACAGCACAGCCTCCACCCAAAGACAGCGTCCCGTCAACTTTTACTGTCTGTCTCTACAATATGAGCAGAGAGCCAAAGACCACTAGACCATGGAAAGGATGTCATGTGAAGAATGAAGAGTAAAGAACATCACACACTCCAAAATGAGTTTGCCAGAAACTGAAAATATAGGTATTTTTCAAAGGTTCAGTGGCTTTAGGGAAACAGCAGTTTTCTTCTAGGTTTATGATCTCTTCAGTCACATATAATCGGCTAGTGTTACCATTCTAGGCATAAATTCCTACCTATTGAGCTGGTTTGAAGTTCAATTAGACAGACATTGGTTATTCTCATCATATTCTGTGACTACAGCCCTATTGATGATATCTCTCTAGGATAGTCATTTCAGGGTTCACATATATACTGGCTAGTTTTATTTCAACTTGACGCAAGTTAGAGTCATCAGAAAAGAGACAGTCTTAATTTACAAAATGTCTCCATTAGCTCCAACTGTAGGCAAGCCTGTAGAGCATTTTCATCATTAGTGATTGAACCCCAAATAGGCTAGGCCCTCCCTGAGCTGATGCTGCTGGATTCTATTTTTAAAAAGCTATAATGAGCAAGCCAGTAAGCAGCACTTCTCCATGGCTTCTGAATCAGCAACTGCCTCCAGGGTCCTGCCCTGATGGAGTTCCTCTCCTGACTTCCCTTGATGATGAATTGTGGTGTGGAAGCATTAGCTGAGTAAAACCTTTTCTCCTTTGAGTTGCTTTGGTCATAATGTTTCATCACAGCAATAGTAAGTCTAAGACAAGAGAGTTTACAGGTGGTTAGAAATATTGATTGATTTTTTTTTCTCTTAGAAGTTTGCATAGAACCTCTTGCTATACCTGATAAAGGAGGCAAGACCTTGTGAAATTTCTCCCATTCACTTTAACATGTCAACTGACATTAGGCAAGTATTGTAGTGAAACCATACTGTAAAGATTTTATAGTTGTAGCATTGCTATCATCCCTAAAAGGCACCTCCCAGATGAAGGCTTGTTGCTTCTCTGGTTCTTAGAATCTTTCTACCTCCTCTTCCCTGATGTTTGTCGAGTCTGAGGTTGAGGGCCTGTGTTACATATAAAGCGATTATGACTGGAACCCCAGTTGTCCTTCATCTTTTGCATTTTGACAAGTTGTGAATCTCTGTAATAGCCTCCATTTGCTGCAGGTAAAATAAGAGGCTTTTTTTGGTAAGGGTTGAAAACTACATTTAAAAGCTATGCTACAAGTCATCAGTGGCTGCTGTAAAAGGGAAAATCAGTTTTCTCCAGTAGTTAGCTATAATTATAAGATTTGCAATCCCAAGAATGGCCCTAAACACATATGCACATAAGCAACACTAAATGGACTCAGTAGATTATGTCTTTATTTAACAATAAAATTAAAGAAATAGTTATTAATTTAATGGTTAATGGAAAGGATACAAAATGATTGAAAAGAAGACAAGAGTTCAGTCCCAAAGTCTGAGCAACAGGGCACAATATGTGCCCCTAAAAACCTATCACAGCTTCTGCAGCAAGTAAACAAGCAAGACCCCTGCATGCAAGGCTGACTGACTATCAACATCCCTCATTGGATCCTCTACCCCATAGGCCTCAATATATTCCCCAAACTTATCCATCCTCTCAATCTCAACTGTTTGACACAGCCTCTGGTTAGCCCCATCACAAGAGGTGTGTTACCCTCTTCCCAGGTGGCCACTCAAGACAGCTAGAACAGCCCCAAAGTCTGGGCAACAGAGCACAATACATGCCCCCCAAACTCATCACAGATCCAGCTGCAGGTAAGCAAGCAGGACCACAGCATGCCTGACTATCTAGAATCTCATTGGATCCTCTACAGCGTAAGCCCCAAAATAGTCCCCAAACTCACCTATCCCTCAGCTGCTTCCAAGACACAGACCCTGGAGAGTTCCACCACGAGACATCCAGCTACAGATATTAACTGATTTCTCCCTGAGACAAAAACTATACTGCCTCTAATTTCTCCAAGAGCTCCAATTGCAACAAGAGCACCTAGTGGACGAAACACAGCTTCCGAAACCACAGATAACACTTGCACTGATTGGAGGAAGAGGTGAGTAGATGCCAGGGCAAAAATACGTTCAACACCATAAAAAAACATTATGAAACCACTATAGCCTAGTAGTTCTACAACAGTAAATCCTGAACATTCCGAAAGAGAAGAAGCAAGGAAAAATTACCTTAAAATTTCTTTATAAAGGCGATAGAAAGAGTTACAGAAAAAGTAAAAAAGAAAAAAACTCACTTAAAAATAGAGGAAAAGATAAGCAAAATATTAGAAAAAACAATAAATCTCTTTTTAAAAGACTATAAAATCAAGAAAAAATATCAAATAGGTAAAGAAATCAGTTCAAGGCTTAAAAACTTAAACAGAAGCAATAAAGAAGACACAGACCGAGGAAGTGTTGAAAACGAAAATTTTGAGTAAACAAACAGGAACTGTAGATAAAAGCATAACTAACAGACTGTAAGTGATAAAATCTCTAGTGTAGAGGATATTTCCATTTTCTTGTATCCTCTTCAATTTTTTTCTTCAGTGATTAGATCTGTTACTTTCTTGGTTATAGTTACTACAAGGTATTTAGGGCTATTTGCAGCTATTATAAAGGGTGCTGTTTCCCTTATTTCATTTCAGCCCTTTTATCTTTAGTGTATAGGAGGGCTACTGATTTCTTTGAGTTAATCTTGTATCCTGATACATTGCTGAAGGTGTTTATCAGCTGCAGAAGTTCCCTGGTAGAATTTTGAGGGTCACTTACATATACAATCATATCATCTGCAAATAGAGATAGTTTAATTTCTTCCTTTCTAATTTGTATCCTCTTAATCTCCTTGTGCTCTCTTATTGCTTCAGCTAAAACTTTGAGAACTATATTGGAAAAATAAGAGGAGAGAGGACATCCTTGTCTAGTTCCTGATTTCAGTGAGATTGCTTTGAGGTTTTCTCCACTAAGTTTGATGTTTGCTATTGGCTTCTTCTAAATCACCCTTTATTATCTTTAGATATTTTCCCTATATTCCTGATCTCTCCACGACTTTTATCATAAAGGAGTGTTGAATTTTGTCAAAGGTTTTTTCAGCATCTAAGGATATAACCATTTTTTTTCCTTCAGTTTGTTTATATTATGGATGACATTTACAGTTTTTCGTATGTTGAACCATCCCTGCATTTCTGGGATGAAGCCTACTTGGTCATGGTGGATGATATTTTTTATATATTGTTGTACACAGTTTGCTAAAATTTTGTTGAGAATTTTTGCATCAGTATTCATGGGGGAAATTCATCTGTAATTGTCTTTCTTTATTGTGTCTTTGAGTGTCTTGAGTATTAGGGTTATTGTGGACTCATAAAAAGGCATTGGCAATATTCCTTCAGTTTCTATTCTATAAAACAGTTTGAGGAATATTGGCATCAGTTCTTCTTTGAATGTCTGGTAGAATTCTGCGGTGAAACCATCTGGACCTGGGCTTTTTTTTACTTGGGGGGCTTTTAATAACAACTTCAATTTCTATAGATCTGTTTAGGTATTTAATGAAATCTTGATTTAATTTTGGTAGTGGTACCTGATGAGAAAGCTGTCCATTTCTTCTAGGTTTTCCATTTTTGTGGAGTATAGATTTTCAAAGTATGACCTGACAATTCTCTGCATTTCCTGGGGTCTGTAGTTATGTCCCCCTTTTCATTTCTGATGTAGGTTCAACATAGTAAAAATGGCAATCCTACCAAAAGCAATCTACAGATTGAATACAATTCCCATCAAAATTCCAACACAACTTTTTACAGACCTTGAAAAAACAATACTCAACTTCATTTGGAATAACAGGAAAGCCAGAATTGCCAAAACAATTTTGCTCAACAGAAGAATCTCAGGAGGCAACACCATCCCTGACCTCAAGTTATAATATAGAGCTACAGTAATAAAAACAGCCTGGTACTGGCATAAAAACAGACTCATGGATCAATGGAATCAAACTGAAGATCCAGACATTAACCAAAAAAAAAACCTATGAACATCTGGTCTTTGACAAAGAGGCCCAAAATATTCAATGAAAAAAAAAAGATAGTATCTTTAACAAATGGTGTTGACATAGCTGGATGGTAGTGTGTAGAAAAATGCAAATGGATCTATACCTATTATCTTGCACAAAACTCTAAATGGATTAAAAGACTTCAACATAAACCCAGCTGCACTGAACTGGATAGAAAAGAGTGTAGGAAATACCCTCCAACCCATTGGCATAGGTAACAACTTCCTAAATATAACACTAGTGGCACAGACACTAAGAACAACCATCAATAAGTGGGACTTCCTGAAACTGAGAAAATTCTGTAAAGTCAAGAACACAGTCAATAAGACAAAATGATAGCCTACAGAATGGGAAAAAATTTTCACCAAACTTATAAGTGACAGAGGACTGATCTCTAAAATATATAGAGAACTCAAGAATCTAGAGCCCAAAACTTCAAATAACCCAACCAAAAAAATGGGGTTCAGAACTAAAAAGGGAATTCTCAGCAGAAGAATTACAAATGACTAAAAGGCACATGAAAAAATGCTCAACATATTTAGCCATCAGAGAAATGCAAATCAAAACAACTTTGAGATACCACCTTATACCTGTCAGATTGGCTAAGATTAAAGACACAGATGACAGCCTATGCTGGAGAGGTTGTGAAGCAAGGGGAACACTCCTCCATTGCTGGTGGGAGTGCAAACTGGTTCAGTCACTCTGGAATGCAGTATGGCGGTTTCTCAGAAAACCGGTAATCAATCTCCTCAAGGATCCAGCAATACCACTTCTGGGTGTATACCCTAAAGATTCACATTCGCACTCCAAAGTCATTAGCTCAACTATGTTCATAGCAGCATTATTCATAATAGCAAGAACCTGGAAACAACCTAGATGTCCCTCAGCTGAAGAATGGAATAACAAACTGGTACATGTACACAATGTAGTAAAAGATTATATCCTAAAATTCACAGATAAATGGATAGATTTGGAGAATATCCTCCTGAGCGAGGTATCACAAACCCAGAAATATAAGAAGGGGATATACTCACTCTTTAGTAGACTTTAAACAGAAAGCAAAGCACACCAAAGCACCTTGGAGTGGCACCTTGGAGCCCATTCCCTCCAGAGGAACACCTGACCCAGTCTTGATGTTGGGATGAGGGAAGTGGACGTGCCTGGAGTGGATGCTGAACTAAGCAACCCTGGGACCTTGGGGCCTCCTGCACTTGCTGGGGAAGAGATGAGCAGATAGGGAGAAGAGAGTGTAACTGGGAGGAGTTGGAGGAGGAAAGGAGTTTGAAGAAGGGGATACATGGATAAAAAAATAAGACTTTATTAAAAAAAATTTTAAAATCTCTGATGTGAAAGATCCAATAGAGGAAATAGTTCCTTTAGTCAAAGAAAACTCTAAAGTTAAAAAAAGATCATAACAAAAAACATGCAGAAAATCTGAGGCACCATGACAAGACCAAATAAGAATAACAGAAATAGGAAAAGGCAAAGAATACCAGCTCAAAGAGACAAAAAAATATATTCAACAAAGTCATAGAAGAAAACTTTTCCAACCTAAAAAAGGAAATTCATATGAAGATACAATAAGCTCACAGAACACTAAATAAATGAGACCCCCAAAAAGTCTACTTGTCACATAATATTCAAAACACTAAACAGACAGAATAAAGAAAGAATATTAAGAGCTACAAAGGAAAAGGGCCAAGTATCTTACAAAGGCAAATCCATCAGTATAATACCCAACTTCACAATAGAGACTATGAAAGCTAGAAGGTCCTGGACAGATATTATAAAAACAATGAGAGACCATAGATGACAGCTCAGAATACTATACCCAGGAAAACTCCCAGTCATTATAAACAAAATAAGCAAGATATTTCATGACAAAACCAGATTTAAATAATACCTATCGACAAATCCAGCCCTACAGGAAGAACAAAAAATACCCCTCCAACCTATACACCCATGAATCCACAAGCAATAAATAATTACACAGAAGAAAACCTTAAAGAAGGGAAACACATGTACACTACCACCAAAAATAACAGAAAATAACAAACACTGGTGGTTAATATTCTTTAATGGACTCAATTCTCCTATGAAAAGGCACATCCCTGACTTCAAGCTATACAATAGAGCTACAGTAATAAAAACAGCCTGGTACTGCATAAAAACAGAAGTGTGGATCAATGGAATCAAAGAAAAGACCTTGACATTAACTTACATGCCTATAAACACCTGATTTTTGACAAAAAGGCCAAAAACATTAAATGGAAAAAAGATAGTATCTTCAACAAATGGTGTTGTCATAACTGGATGATAGTATGTAGAAGAATGTAAATAGATTCATATCTATCACCCTGTACAAAACTCAAGTCCAAATGAGTTAAAGACCTCAACCTTAACCCAGTTACACTGAGCCTGATAGAAAAGAAAGTGGGGAATAGCCTTGAACACATTAGCACAAGAGACCACTTTCTAAATATAACACCAGTAACAAAGATGCTAAGAACAACAGTTAATAAATTGGACCTCCTGAAACTGAGAAGCTTCTGTAAGGCAAAGGACATTGTCAATAAGACAAAACAACAGCCTATAGAATGGGAAAAGATCTTTACCAACCCTACATCTGACAGAGAACCGACTAATCTCTAAAATATATAGAGAACTCAAAAAACTAGAGACCAAAAAACAAAATAATCCAGTTTAAAAATGGAGTACAGAGCTAAATAGGAAAATCTCTACAGAAGAATTTTAAAATGGCTGAAAGACACTTTAAAAATTGCTCAACATCCTTAGCCATCAGAGAAATGCAAATCAAAACAACTCTGAAATATCATCTTACACATGTCAGAATGGCTAAGATCAAAACATAGATGGCAGACTATTCTAGATGGGATGTTAAGCAAGGGGAATACTCATCCATTGCTGATGGGGATGTAAACTTTTACAGCCTCTTTGGAAATCAGTGTGTTGGTTCCCAGAAAACTGGGAATCAATCTCTCCAATGAACCAGCAATACTTCTATTAGGCATATACCCAAAGGATGCACATTCTTACCCCAAAGGCATTAGCTCAACTATATTCATAGCAACATTATTCGTAATAGCCAGAATCTGGGTTTAAACAAACCAGATGCCCTTCATTTGAAGAATGGATTAAAAAATGTGGCACATTTACACAATGGAGTACTATTCATTACACAATGGAGTACTATTCAGCAGTAAATAAAAAGAATGACATCCTGAAATTTGCAAGCAAATGGATGGATCTGGAGAGAATCATCCTGAGTGAGGTAACACAGACCCAGAAAGATAGACATGGTATGTACTCACTCATAAGTGGAATTTAGACATAAATCAAAGGATAACCAAGCTACAACCCATAACCCCTGAGCAGCTAAGTAACAGGAGGAACTTAAGAGGGACATCCATGGATACCCCTGAGAAGGGGAAATAGAGAAGATCTCCTGAGTAAATTGGGATCATAACAGGGATCAAGCAATAAGAGGTAGGGAGAGATCATGAGAGAATGGGATGTTTGAGTTGGGGGAGAACAAAGAAATAGGTATCTCTTTATAGAGGGAGCCATTGTTGGATTAGAGAGAAACCTGATGTTAGGGAAACTGTTAAGTACTCCAAGCAATAGTGGAGAAGATACCTAAACTGGCCTTCTTTTAAAATCAAATGAATGACCACCCTAATTGTCATTCATCCAGTAATGGATAGAGGCAGAAGCAGAGATCCATAGCTAAGCACCAGGTCAAGCTCCTATTGCAGCTGAAGAGAGAGAGGGGAAAGAGTATATGAGCATAGAGATCAAGATCATGAGGAGAAGATGTCCTGACATCTGACTGGAGCTATTGGGAGCTCACAGACTCTGAAATGACAGCTGAGGTACCTTCCTGGAAAAACTACACTGTGCAAATGACAGTCAAAAGACGTGGGCACTTTGTGGAGCCTCTTGCATTAGAACTATAGTTTATTTCTGTTGCATGAGCAGGCTTTTTGGAGCCCATTCCCTATAGAGGAACACCTTACTCAGCCTTGATACTGGGATGAGGGACTCAGACCTACATCAAATGGATATTCCAGACAATATTGACTCACCTTGGGTGTCCTTGCCCAACCTGGGGAATGGAGAGGGGGGTGAAAGAGGCTGAGGGAGAACTGGGAGGAGGGGAGGGAGGAGGAGCAGTGGTGGGTATTGGAAAAAATTAAAAGAAAAGAATTATAGGACGTCCATTAGCTATAGGGATAAAGGAGTCTTGAGAGAAATGAAAATAACATTTCTAAGATCACAAATAGACAGAGCTTGTAGTAGAACTAAGAACTCAATATTCTTTAACACTGGGATTAATTAAGTAAACAGAGAGCAGTCAATTGATAGTAATTGAGATAGTAATTAAGAATGGGGTGATAGAATTGAGTTTAAAATGTAGTAGAGAAAAGGAATCCAAATAGATGAAAATTCCCCCCAAAAGAAGAAGGTGAGGGAGTGGTAAAAATGATGTAAATAGTATTTATATATGTGTTTCTCAAAGGAAAAGTTAAAAATTAAATTTTAAAATGTTTCTACATAATAAACTATTGAGGGCTTGGGGAGCTAGTTCAGTAATAAAATACTTGCTATATAAGGATGGGAACTTGAGTTCAGATTCGCAGAACTTTCCTAAAGCCTGGCCATGGAAGTGTATAATCTTCGACCCTGGAAGTGTATAACCTTTGACCCCAAAGCTGAGAGGAAACAGGTGGATCTCTAAAGTTCACCAGTGTAATTGTGAATTTGGTTGATTATGCGTTCAGTGCAAGAACCTGTCTCAGAAACTAAAGTACAGGAAAACTGAAGAGGGTCACTGGAGGTTAACCTCTAGCCTCTAACATTCATACATGAGCAATCACATCACACATACACAATCACACACATGAGCATTTTCAAACACAATATAACACAACCAATCATGGATATCTTCATATGACTAAACTTTTGTTTCTATAAAAGATATAACAAGAAACTTCAGCTATGAAGCTGCAATTAACACCAGAAACTAAATAAAGCTAAAAGCTAACAGTATGAGGAATGTACACACTCTTTACAACTGATATAGTTGAGAAGCAGTTGAGCTACTCAGAGTATGATCTGGTGAGCAGTGCATTTGGAGAAAGGGCTTGGGAGAATTACTTACGTAAGAGTTCACAGGATTCAGTGAGCAAAAGAGCAATGAAGGACTTCAGTAGAGAAATTCAAAGTGTCCCATAAAATAGAAAGTTCCTAAAAAGCTGGAACCTGACTCCAGTCCAGGATCTCTGATTGGTAAGAGCAAGCTGTTGGGCTTCTTTCTCTGAGACAAGGATGAGAAATGCACAAAGAATGAAGAGTATAGAGTTTCTCAATCTGCGTCTCAAAAGATGTTTCCAAAAAACTCTCTAAGCTGCCTGTGGATGGAGGACTATCAGCATAAAACAACTTCCAAGAGAGCCAAATTGAAGTGACCTTGCAGCAGGACATTCATCAAAGCATTAGTAATGGGGAGAGATTACAAGCAAGGTGCTGATAGAATTGATGCAATTGCCTGATGCTCTTCCTCCTCACAACAAATCAGTAAAGTCATGTGTAGTCATGAGAAACAATGGGACCAAACAATGGGCACTTTCTATCTTCTAATTACTTCAAATTACAGTTACCCATTTGAGCCTTACAAGCAACAGACTAGGTGGTGTCAAAAGCCCTACTTTTAGATATGGAGTCTAAGGTCCTAAAAGATTATGAATCACTGAAGACACACAATTGGTAGGTGACAATTCCATCATTTAAGAACTCATTTATGGCTTCATGTCCTACTCTCATAACCAATACACTTTCTGACTAGCTCTCTCATTCAAACTGAATGAATTATCCTCTGATAAATCTTGATAATAACACATACTACTAAGTATTCCGATGTATGTCTGACCTTTCGTAAACTGTGTTCTAAAGAAACAGGTTTCTGCTGTTTTTGCTGCCTTAGATGCATTACCTTTCTTCCGAAGAAACAAAGGAAGTTTATGATCCTCTGGGATGATTGCAGCTCCAGGAACTGACCCCTGGAGCACTGCAGCACCAGCTGTTCTGCTGGGCTAGTCTAGGAAGTGGATTTTTACACTGATGGGAAATGGACAATATTTTGATATAGTACATCATAATTTGATATTTATTATTTTCTAATGTTATGTTTTAAACATATTTTTAATGAACCTGGTTTAAGAACCCCATAAAAAAGATGTCAATTAATCTTCTAGTTAAAGGCCATTATTTTAAATTTGTCGGTTTATGTTGTTGATGATGTGCTATGCATTTGTTTGTTGTTTATTTTTTGTCAGCTATACTCTCAGGCTTAATTTTGCTTTCAATGTCTATAGTTATCAATATTAACAATTAAATCATTCATAATATAGTTTTATTCAAGACAGTGCTGACAATTCTCAGATTAGAATAGTGCATATCCAATGTCTCTGAAAGACAACACTGTTAGCATCCTAACTGGAGTGTTTTGAATTTAAAGGATCTATCACACATTTAGTTTACAGACAAGATCTAGATTTCTTGATTAGGCTCAATTAATTTTTACACATCAATTCTGCAAATATCCCTGAGATGCTATTATACAGTAGGCAGATTATGGTCATAGAAAGCCAAGGTTAAATAAGGGAAAAACAGTCCCTACACTTGTGGATTGATAGACCTGTTCTATGCTATACCTGTAGATGATCAGAAATGCAGGGATGTCATATAAAACACATAACTAACATCTAGAGAGTATCTGAAGGACTTTGCTATAGGCTGCAGGATTCATAATACAGTTTTAGCACAAAGAGGTTTATTTTCTATTTATTTCTTTGTTCTCTACTTTTATTAGTCCTGCTACCATCTTTTTATAAGAATTAGTAGGCTTTGGCCTCCTTGTAAATAAAAATTATAATCTTCTGTGGTTTTGGTAGTCATGTTTCAACCAACTTTTCAGCAATCCTATATGAAGTATGCTCACTTTGAAGGCTGGATGAATATTGAAATGTCATGTTAGAAAGGGCTCAGCAAACACAGAGCTTTGAAAGCAGTCACTTCCTCAAACTTCCTGGAGCGGAGGTCAGAAAGTGATGAGAGACATTTCTACTGGCTGGAAATCTGAAGAGTTTTTATACGCCAGAAATATATCTAATTCCCACAGTTCTCCAAAAAATACCACAGTAATAAAATGCCCCAAAAGAAAATATTGGCAATCTCTGTAATTCTCAGCACCAAAATTAAATTAAACAACTAAGCTAAGTAGGGCTGCATGTTACCTAATGCTCATCATAAATCCTCCCAGGATGCTAAGCTAACAGCAGCACCCAGAGCCAAGAGCTACAGGAGATGCCAAGAGCTGGGAATCAAGTCAACTGCTACTTAATAGACTCTGGGCACTTCCCATGCTACCTTACCAAACCATTTTTGGAAATTCTTTCTGTGTACAGTTTGATCTTTACAAATTTCAAAGACATTTTTGACCTTGTTAATTTTTTTCCAATTTATATTAGTGCTTTTCGCTTCAGATTCCTTTTTATTTTCCCTTATTTTGTTTTCTTCAGGATATCCTGAAATAAAAGTTTTGTTTTGTTTTCTTTTGTTTTGTTTATTTGTTTCCTTGTAGCACCTGCTGGGCAGTGAAATCAACAAAGCTTGTTTGGCCATATTTAATTTTCTTCCCAGCAGGTGCTATGGTTCAACATCTCATCTGGACAGAAACATGACAGGGCTCTTGTTGAGGCTGCCATCCTGCATACCAGATCAAAATATAGATGGAAGACCTAACTAATGCACAGTGAGGGGTTCCAATCTGCAATGATAAAACAGGAAAACACTTCAGTGTACGCATGTTTTTGGCTACCTAGCATTTACTTAGTGTCTAACTGGTTTTGGAGACTGCTAGTTTTCCTTTAAAGTTTGCTTCCTGTTATTCTCCTTACTTTTCTATATACAGTAGAAGAAAGAAGAAAGAATCATCTCTCAGCAATTACTCTCTCTCTCTTCTCTCTCTCTCTTTCTCTTCACATGCACACTATGATTTTGTGGAAAATATTTTCTCTGCCTTTTCCCTGTGTTTTTCTCCTTCCTCTATTCCTATCATTCTTATATGTGGTCTTTTCATGTTGTCCCGGATATCCTGGATGTTTTGTGCTAAGAGTCTTTTAGATGGAAGGTTTTCTTTGACTGGGGTATCCATTTCTTCTCTCATGCCTCAGTGCCTGCTTTTCTCTCTTCTATCTCTTTTATTCTGTTGATGAGGCTTGCCTCTGCGGTTCCTACTTGAGTTCCTGCATTTTTCATTTTCAACATTACCTCAGTTTGGTTATTTCATTATCATTCTATTTCTACTTTCAGGTCTTGAACTATTTATTCATTTTATTTCACTGGGGTTTTATTTATTTCTTCTTTTATATTTATAGCTTTCATTAAGTGATTATTCATTTTCTATTTAAGAATCTCTATTGTATTTATGAAGGCTTTTTAAGGTCCTTTATTTGTGCTTCAGCTATGTTGCAATACTTTAGGCATGCTGTGGTGGGGTTTCAGGGTTCTATTGAAGACATTTTGTGTTGACAATTGTTATGTTTTTATGATGGTTTGTAGACATCTGGAATTGGAAAGATATAATTCTGGGTGCTGATATCTGATTTTGTTTGTGTTGGTGCTTCATTCCTTGGTTTCTATTTCCTCTCTAGTTCTTAGGAGAGCATAGTGACTGTGTGTTGACAAGTAGAAAATTCTTCTTGGTTCCTGAGAGGTGAGGCCACTGGGAGTTCCAGGTACAATGTGTTTGTGGGGACTGAGAACTGATACTTAAGAATAGGGATGGGTATATGGAAGCTGATGGGGTCCACAGGAGGGAACAAAAGCAAGGTGGTCCACCAGGATCTGCTTAGTCCCATGGGAGTGAAGTCAGCAGGTAAGAAGAAGCACAGCAGGTCTTCTGCTGTGGAGCTGGGGTGAGACTGGGCACTGATGCAATAGAGCCAATAGCAGAGAGCTGAAGTCATCCTAGTTGCTTCCCTGGCTGGAGTGATCTGTGGATTTCCAGGGAATGCCTGCTAGAGTCAGAGGGAAGGGAGGCTTAGATAAAGCGCTGTTTTGAGGAAGGAAGACCAGCAAGAAAGATCTATTCAGTCCACTGGAGATGGGCCCTGGACAGAAAGGGAGATTGCCACAGATAATCTGCTGCAGAGCTGGGATGAGACTGAGGAATTGCTTCTGGAGGAGAAGAGGAAAGTACGATGATCTGCAGTGAGCTTACTTCCTTCTCTGGCAGGAGTGGCTTCAGATTCCCAGCGAATGCTTGCTGAATTTGGGTTCTGTTTCTCTGGTCAGTGTGCCATTTTGTTTTTAACAAGGTTTTAATGACAAAGGTAAATCGTGTAAAGTTCCTGCATGCTAGTGTGGCATTGCATGCTACAAAAGAGAGTCTCTATTCCATCCATCCCAGAATGTATCATTTGCTTGAAAGATGAGCATTCTATATTGCAAAGGCTGGTGTGCCTGTCTGTTATGGAAAACTCTAGTGAACAATGTTTTATGAATGGATTATAATTAATTGAGTGCTACTTCTTCTCTAAAATTAATTTATCCTCTCATTAACAGTGAACATCATCCCCTCTGCTTCACCTGTCAAAGTAAATATGATGGCAAAAACAAGATTTAAGAAAGCCTTTCCAAACAGTGTTCAACCATAGCCAAGTTACAAACTTTATTTATGAAGAAAATTCACTGGGCTGTAATGTGTTGTGAGCTATCACAATGTAGAACATTATGTCATTTCAATATTTTAATGAAGCAATTTTTGTGAAAGTTGTTTCCACCTTAACCAAGGCAATTAGAAATTTCCAACAATTTATAAATCATTATGCATACCTTGAGACAGATATGGCATTGTCAACAGAGTGTTCACTGTCTGATGCATTATTTATACCTAAATTTTAAGAGACATAAAACCAAATGCTTTTTTTGTCTTTATAAAAAATGGTATAAAGTTTTAAAGAACTCAGCTTTGACTCTATTTGATATTGTCTATATACCAGGTATTCTACCAAACAGCAAAATTAAAAATGTTCTGAAATCGATACATGTAAATTTAACATTAATTATCTCCAAAACATTAGTAATCACCCTTGCTTTTGAGGGCCTTGTTTCAAAGAAAGATATTTTCCCTCTAGCATCTGTCCATATTAGCTCACCATGACTTCCAAAAAATTTAACACATACTTTGTCATTTGGAATAACAAAAATGTCTTCTCTTCTTACATATTCAAGCTTCCTGTGTTTCTCACTGTGTGAAGCCACATGCTCCTAATTTTCTGACCTTCTATATCTCAGTCTTAATGATATCTCTATTTATGTCCAGTAATGATTTCTAAGATTGTGCTTAAGGCCTACCAATGCAATAAGGGATAAACCATTTTCACCAAGAGCCTTAACATTCATCACATCTTTTATCATATAAAGTAATAGTCTCAGGAATTTGACTTTATTTTGGTTTGAATTAGGGTCTTGCTACATGGCCCAGACCAGACAGCGTCCTGCCTCAGCCTCTACCCTGAGTGTGGCTAGACAGGTGCATGCTACCATAAGCAGCTTGGAATGAGTCTCTTTTGCTGCTACTTCTTACCCTTCCATACTACTTTCAATTCCTTTATTCCTTCCTTCTCTACTAAGTGTAAGCCTTTCTGCTCTGATCTTTCTCCTCTCCTTGACTCCTTCTCTTTTCTCTCTATCACAGATTCACAGTTTGCAGGGCGTGCCATAACACCTTACCACCACCTGGGAGGCTGAAAGCCCAAGTCCAAGAGACTCAGGTGTCCACAGAGAGGGTTCCCGCTGAGTCCTCTCAGTGGTTTGCTATGGCCTTTTGCCACGAGTCTTCTGTCTTCTCTGGAGGTACCTGCTTGAACCTATTTTGTAAGTGTTCAGACAGAATGCATTCAGGCCTAGCCTAATGACTTCATTTAACTTAATTACTGCTTTATACACTATCTTCAAATATAATCAGTCATGTCCTGAAATACTAGATGTTAGGATTTCAACCTATAAAGTTTGGAAGGACAAAATTGAACCTTTAATTCATATCATTCTTTCAGTCTTGAAAAATGATAAAACCTTCCATCTAAAAGTTTATTTCAAATTGGCAGCTGCATTAAATGTTTAATTCTCATCAGGTGGGCTGGGTCTTTTCTTTTATTTATGCTCTTGCTATAGGAGAAGTGTTGGAATCAAGTTTGAGTAGGCAGTATTACAATTCTAAATACCTGGGGAGGTTTGTACTTTGACAGTTAGAGTAGGAGAAAGGATGTAATTATAGTTTGAAAACACTGCCTCATAATACAAGTTTGGTGGTTTGAATGAGAATAGCCTTACCAGCTCACATATTTGAATTATTGTTTCTTCAGTTGGTGGAAAAGTTTGGGAAGGATTAAGAAGTGTGGCCTTGCTGGAGAAGGCATGTCACTGGAGATGCCTTCTCTTTGCCCCATAATTGTGTAGCAAATGTGAGCTCTCTATTATCATCCCAGGGCCCACCTGCCTGCCTGCCACAATGCTCCCTATCACAAGAGTGTTGGACGCTAACCCTCTGGATCTGTAAACCACAAATTAAATTCTTTCTTCTGATCATTGCTTTGGTCATGGTATTTTGTCACAGTAATAGAAAAGTATTTTTTTTCAAAAAGCAGTTTATATATACTTCAGATATACTTTTATTCATAGATTCTCAGATTTTATCAGCAAGGGTTATGACTAAAACAAAGCTTTAAAAGTCAGTTATAATTACTACATGAGAATTACCTAATACACCTTCATATATGTTTGTATCCTTTGATGATTTCTTTGAACATTTTGGTCAGAAATAATCTTGTAATTGATATATTTGTTTGGTTTGGGTTTGCTTACCATGGTTCTATCCAAAGCTTTACTTGTAATATAAGTTGCATAACTATAATATAAGCAAATGGTAGTAACTGAATCTATTTTAATTATTTTCTTATGTCATATTTCTAGGACAAGTGTTCCATAAATATTTATTAAATAAACAAATCTGCCATTTATAGCTTGAATTGTAGTTTTGGGGAACATTGATTTTATTTTCTTATTTATATTTCTCTGAGCTTGATCTTCCTCTACTTGTGCATGTAATTAATTCTATGGTATTAATTTGGGGGCCATTTACTCTACATTATGAGTTTAAACACTGATAAAAGTCCTAAACCAAGTAGAGTAGCACATGCCCACAATCTCCAGAGTTGAGAGGTAGATGGATTCAGAAGTTCAAGGTCATGCTTAGCTACATAGTTAGTGTGTGTCCAAACTGGAATGTGTAAGATCTTATCTCAAACAAAGGAAAAAAGTACTGAAGGTACATTCAATAAATATTTAATAGAATTGTACTAACATACTACATGATATATGCAATTTCCTGTCTTTTTGAATGATATAATGCAAAAGATAATCCTAGCAAAAGATGTTCTAAATCTGCCTTCATCTTACATCAAGCCCCCAATGACTGACTGCAGGACTCAATAGGGGAGCATTTCCCAAAGTAAAGTCAAGAACCTGTGATGTTTCTAAATCTTAGAACAGGACTGTCCAAATAAAACTGTTTTAAAACCATACTAAGTCATTTATCTTTTGCACATCTGCATTTCTCATGAGGATTCAATAAAATTTTCCAGATGCTGTGATATATAGTGCCATAAATTAAATGAAGCAGTTACTAGTATTCTATTAAACCAAATATCTAAAACATTTGAGAAAATATAAAAAGATACCACTCTTATAAAAAAAATGTTTATTCTAAACTAATATAACATTTCTGATATCTAGTTATATTTGGCAAATTGACACAATCCATTTGGGATGATAGTTTCAATTTAGAATTATAAAAATCAAGTTGGCCTATGGGAATGTCTCTAGGAGATTGTCTTGATTTTGTTAATGTTGAAACACCCAGAATTGTGAATAACACAATGTTGCAATTCAAATCCTAGGGTTTGAGTTTTGAGCTGTAGATGAGTAAAGAGGTAATAAGCTAACTAGTATCCATGGATGCATTCATTTTTTTTCTCTGCCCTTGCCTCTAAATGTAACTAGCTTCTAGGATGTTTAACACTGCAAGTTTTCAGAAACAAAAAGTAAGAACCATGAAATCTAAGAAGTTCCCTCTTCTTCAGTGTTATAGGAAAACTAAAGCAAAAAAAGTAGAGGCCTCTCCTTTTCACTGCACCTTTGAATCAGTGATCATAAAAAATATTCATTTGTCACCATTGGGTACCATAATGAGCCATACAAAAAGTCACTCAGTAGAATGATAGGATTCTGGGTAATAATGTCCCAGACAGGCAATCTATGGATCTAGAGACCTGTCCCAAAATATGTATCTATTTTATTCCATTCTGTATCTACCTTAAGCCCAAACCCTGTTAATTTCTAACAGCTAATAAAATGTGGTATCTCAGCAGTGACTTTCCAGCAACTATCCTTCATTCAGAAAGCTTCCTGATCTCCATCAGTGACCCTCAAATTGCTGATGCCATCACTCAGAAGTCACTTTAATCTTGATGCTATTTATCAGAGGCCTGGCCTTGCTCTGCAATGGCAAATATAGCTCATAGCAAGCATCATTTCTGATTAATTGTTAGTGGCTGGGTGAAACATTGTTTTAGGATTCTGAGGCTATTTCCTGCTTTAGTAAAGCAAATGCCATAATTGATTAGTGGACTACCACGGTACCTTAGCTTCTATGCTGTATATTTGCTGACCCCATGAAATCAACTAAATTCACTATAGTCAAACACATGTAGAGCAAGACAATAAATGTCTAGTTCATGTAGAAATTATAGAGACATAACTACTATGTAGAACAATAACAATCATCACCAGCAGCATCTCCATCATCAGGAAAATAGATTTCCTTAAAATGTGAACAGAGAAAAAACTGATAAGGATATATAAATCATTTTAAAGTTTCAAAAACATAGGTTATGAATCTATACACCTGTTCTGGTTAAGTCTTAGCAACTCAATACAAGCTAAAGTCATTTGGAAAATAAATCCTCAACTAAGAGAATGTCTTTGGGAGATTGGCCTTGTAAATAAGGTCAGCCCACTGGGAGCAGTGAGGAGGCCCTTGGTTATATAAAAATATCAGGCTCAGTAAGCCATGTGGGCTATGCTGCTAAATAGCATTCTAATATTTCTTCTTCAGTTTCTGCCTCCAGATTTCTGTGTTGAGTGCCTGCCCTGTCTCCTCTCCATAAACTGAAATGAACCCTTTTCTCCACAGATTGCTTTGGGTCATAGTGTTTTATCACACAATAAAAACTAAGACAAATCCCTAAAGATGCTTTTACTCTTCAAAACCCCTTAATATAGTCACTTTAAGGAGCTTAGGCAGATCTTGTATTCAGAAATCATCTTTCCCATATGGAATTGTTGAAAGGAAGATTTTAGGAATGCCAGCTGTGGCTCTGATCTATTCTGGATGTTGTCACTGCTGCCACTGTAGTATAACATCTGTTGTTGGTTTTTCTCTTTGTTTTGTTTTCTGTTATATAATTATAGTATATCATCTCATTGATGTAGCTAATACCTTACGCATGGAAGAAAAGGAGAAAGTGGAGATGATGAAGGAGAAAGAGGAAATGAAGAAGGACACGAGCTGTTCCTAGACATTTGGGAAAGTCTTGGTTTTTCTGTCCATGGCAGGTGAGGCAGACATCCTGTATTTATTTAGAATGTGTTCCTATGACTGTTAGCTGTACTGTGAACACTAGAGCAGAGCAGTAATAAATGGAAACAATGTATCTTCTAAATCACATTTTGTTGATGAAACAGGAGAATTTTCATCTCCTTTGGGACTGGGAAAAATCTAAGGCCTGACAAAAACATTAACAGGTTCTTCTGTAGATTTGCCTTTTGTCATTTTCCTGAGCAAATGTAGAAAACAGAGGAGAACAAGTGATGCCCACAGCTAACAAGTCTGGCATTGTGCAAGGAGTGAAAAAAGACTAATATAGCACTTGTTCCCTTGGAAACAAAAGAATATTTACTGTTTCTGGGAAAATATATTTGCAGCAGGATTTTCACAAAGATGTGGTACTCAACTGAAATTCTGACAACATAATCACAAATAATATTGCTAAGAAATAAGTAGGAGAAGCATAAAAAGATAATTTGTACCTTTAAAAGAATTTGGATTTGGATTTGACTGGGCAGGTCAGACTACAAATATTACATACAAAATAGTAAAATGATAGAGAGAAAAGAAATGTTTTCCTAACAAGAGCTGGAGACCATAAAATCAGAGCAGGGTTGCTCATCTGTATAGAAAGCTTGTAGCTAGTAAAAGACCTTTACACTTTGTTTTGGGTAAGAAGAAAAATAAACAAGAGTGATTTGAAAAGAAATAATTAAAAAAAAATAAGGTCATAAGCTTCACCTTAAGCAAATGGTAATTAAGGACCAACATGAGTTCTTTAAGGTAAAATCTCAAAAAAAAATTTATCTTGCAAAACTAAAAACTTGAGGACTATAACTTTCCTTAAAGAAGCTGACATATCACCCACCATCTTCCCCTCTCACAGAAGTGTGAGACTTAGCAAATCACATTAATAAAATATATTAATTATAAATAAATAATATATAAAATATATTTTTTATTTTTTCATTTAAATAAATATATGTAAAACACATTAAAATCTTTTTATAGAATTTTTTTATTATGTGCATTGTGAGGAGGGGCATGGAGTATGGGAAGCATCTATGGAAAACAGAGGAATCAGATCCCCTCCCAGGCAATTCTGAGCCACCTGACATAGGTACTGAGAACCAAACCCCAGTCCTCTGCAAGAGCTTAACCACTGAGCTACCTCTTCAGCCACAAATATAGGTCTAAGCCTCTAAAATGACAAACAGATCTGGTGGCCTCTAGTTCCAGTTTGTTTTTAAATAAAGGAGTCTAATAAATTGGATCACTGGCTTGTCTTCATTTCTCTCAGTTTTGTTAGCCGCTTTATGAAATTTCTGGCCATGATGTGAAGTGAGATATAATTTTAACAATAATCTCAACTGCTTTAAACAACTTTTCTACAACATTTTTAGAGCAGAGGTTGCTTTACCAAAATCCCCATGCTAACCCAGGCCTTGGATTTCCACAGGTTCAAAAAGCACTGTGAAAGTCTCAGATTTTCTTGGACCATGTGAACTGGCTTTTTGCTCCAACAGGATTGGAATACCCTTGCAACCAGCCCTCCAGCTAGTGCAAATCCAAAGAGCACCATGGGACAAGAAAGAACCACACAAACAGCCCTCTAGCCACACAAACAGTGACCTCAGAGGTGGGTGCAGGGTCCAAGTTTTGGCTCAGTGTGTCCAAAATCCTTGAGGAGTTGGAGTCTAAAGATTTAACTCTACATCTCTCTCAAGTCTGTGTCATAGAGGGATTTGATGTCTAAGGTTCCAATGGTCATTGAGAAACCAGTCTACACTCTTGTCCTAGAGGTTACCTCCAGCCTGGGGATCTACTCACAGTCCTTAGACTTGTCTGACATTTGATATCCTGACCCTAACCAGTTCAACAGTTCAAAGAATTTAAAGAGTGATCAAGTTTGTTTGCTTCTTTTCGTTTTTGTCTTTCTCCATTAGGGGCTATTGCCATTGCCTTTGATTGCCTTTTAGAAATTAAAGGCAAGTTCCTATTGCTGAAGACACCATGCACTTTAAATACAGGATTCAGAAGATCTGAGCTGGATCTGATCTGAAAGATAGTACCAGAAAATGCTGTGCAAGCTTTCATCAACAGTCCTTTCCAGATGTGGTTCCTATGAACCACAGCAGTGACCAACAAGGCAAGATACCTCTAAAGGTGAGGTAGTGACACACATTGGAAGTAACCATGGCATAAACTTTAGGCCCATGCAACAAGAGGAAAAGCATACTAGAAAGCTAGCTAACTATTTAGGGCTAGTCAAGTCTTCAAGGGGAAACTGCTACTCCCAATTTACTAAGCCAGCATGATTTCTAATTGCATTGTAAGTGCTTGTCTTTACGGCTGCAGATGTGTGTTGCTCCCATTCCTCATTAAAGAAGCTGCTCAACACATAGAGTCCACTACAGAAAATTACAACCTGTCAATACATAATGAACAACCGATCATGGGATGCCCAGCCCCAATGGATGCCTCAACAACACACATACCCACACATAAGGCTCAGAAAACAGCACTGAAGTAGGGACAAAAAGATTGCCATCTAAAAGTTGGTAAAATACCAAGGTTGTGTCTCCTAAGAAATCACAGCGAAGCTTCTTCACCCATAATGCTTCAACAGTACAGCTGCCTACATATACATGAACCAGGAAAACACTACCTTGGAAAGGGGAATTACCATGAGACCACATCTGAGACAAAGAACCACAGGAAACTAATGACTGCTGGGACAGGCAGAATTTGTCTTTCCCAAGGAGGTGCTCCTTAATTGATTAATTAATACCAACAGGTCAGCACTGAAATCATGTACAGAGAAGCAACCCTAAGAAAACTCACCAAATTAATTTATACATTTATGCATTTATACATACGTGTGTGTGTGTGTCATGTAACAATAATGATTCAAGGACGAAAGACCATGAATTTTAGAAGAATGAAGAGGAAAGGAGAGAGAAAAAAAATAATGTATCTTTTCATTTTTAATAATTGTAAGAAGAAGATATTTGGGCAGTAAAAGACTTTCTTAACAGCACCTCAATACCACAGTAACAGATTGGAAATAGAAGCCTGTTTCTAATAGAAAGGAAACTATCAGCAGAGCGCATAGCCTACAGAATGGGAGATCTTTGCTAGCTACACTTCAGACAAGGATTAATAGTCACACTTTTCAAAGAATTGCAAAATTAAACACCCAGGAAATAAAGCTGCAATCACAAATAGACAATAAAAGCTTCCATTTTGTTTTTTTAAAAGAAACATAAATAGCCAATAATTGTTTTTTAAAGTGTTCAACATCTCTACCCACACCTGAAATTCAAATTAAAGCTACTGTGAGATGCTCACCCTCAGAATAGCTACTATCAAGAAACTTAAAAACAAATGTTGGAGAAGATGTGAAGAGGAACCTTACTCACTCTTGGCAGAGTTCAAATGAATACATCCACTATGGAAATCAGTTTGCTGTTTCTCAAAAAAAATTAAGGTATTACTATCCTATGATCAAACTATTTCAGCCATAGGCATATTCCAAGAGAAGCCCATAGAAGTATTGAAAGCCCTATGTGTTTATTGCTGCTTAATTCACTATAGCAAGGAAATGGAACCAACCTATTTGCCCATCAGCAGATTAATAGGCAATACAAATCTAGAGCATATATAGAATGAAATAGTAATAAGCTCTAAGAAAAATTATACCCCCAAATTTGTAGAAAAATAGGTATAGAATACAGAATATTAAGTGAGGTCATCTAATAGTAGAAAGAAAAAAAGCCATGTTTCCCAAATACATGAATCCTAGTCTAAAATATATAGACCTATGTATGTAAGCAAATTAATGTGTAAGTATAGTATAACATTTACAAAGGAGAATCAAAAAGTATGCTTCAAAAAACATAAAATGCACACTGCGTTCATATAAATAGTAAATTTTGTACAAGTCCTTTAAAATAATTTTCCAGAGAGATCTGAATTTTAAATTATTTTTATCCTTTGAATATTCCTGTAGACTAGTTCTTTGTAAGCACTACAAAATTTAGGGCATTTTATTGTTTACAGATGAACTTTAAGCAGCCAAATAACAGAGCATGAGAATTGTTAGACATATGTTTAAAATAATCAGAATTTTAAAATTTCTTAGAATTCCTGAGAATACTGACCATTGCCAAATCTCAAAATATAACATGCTAGAAATTTAAAAATACTAATAAATTTGTTTTATTTCGCTGTATGATATCATTATAAAGTGTGTCATTGTTTCTTAACAAATGTACTTAAATAAATCAAAAGTTATTTGTTTTAGAATAGAAAAATTAAATATATGTATATTAAATCTTTTCAGATAAATGATAGGCTAAATCTGGTTTGATGGCAACTTGGATATATCTTAGTCAGAAAGAGTTTATAACAGCTGAATTTAAATCAAGAGAACAATTAACAGAGGAAAATATCTAGCAAAATTAATTTGCTATCTCTTGCTCTATTCAGATCATGTATTAAATACTAAATTTCATATAGACAACCACATTTCAAAACTGACATCAATATTAGGAAACTGTTCATCCAGTCTAACTTAACTGTTTCTCCAGAAAATTCACAGGTCTGAGAATAATTAAAACATCTGGGCTTTTTAACTTAGAAAAGTCAAACAGGAAAAACATGTTTCATATATTCAGGTAGCAGTTACATAAAAGAGATATTACCAATTCTGTCACCCCAGAGAAACACATAGAAAGCCCCGAAACAAATCTTACTTTAGGGCAGACATTGTAGTTTTAATCTAGTTGTCTTTAATGGATGGTTCTGCCTTCCAAGAACCAGAACTCTCATCATATTAACAGTTCAAAAGTCAAAGCTAACTTATCTGTCAGGAGTTTTGCAGGACAATTACTCTTGGGTTGGGTTGGCTGTTATTAATGTATTAAAGAGTCTTCCTGGCCTAACTTGTTGACTCTAAGATTCCTTTAGCTTCAATTCCTACATCTTCAACATCATCATGATCTTTCTTTCTATGATTTATCTTCATTCCACTAAATGTCTGTTTAGGTCTAGGTCTATTTTTTCTGGTTCCAGTTTTGCTGTCTTTTCCCTCCCTGCCTCCCTCCTTCCCTTGCTGCCTCCCTCCCTTCCTCCCCACATTTAACACACACCTATATATGCATGTGTTTATATGTGTGTTATATAGATATAAATGCATAAATATATACTGACCACCTGTTCAATCCTTTTAGTACGACTTCTATGCCTATGATTTCAGGGCTAACCACTTGGTACTGGAAACAAATTTGGGGATCATCTAAGGGGGAGGTTGTTTCTACCTCTCTCAGCATTCCTTACTTGCCTATAGTTCTTTGTTTAGAGGTAAGCCTCTATGAGATTTCCATCTTCCTCGTTTGCATATCTGTTTCTGTTGTCATTGTTCAGGTCGTTTCAGCAGCCATGTTGTTGCAGTATCATTGATTTAGCTTTCCTGTCATCTCTAGGAGGTAAAATTACACAGCAGGTTTCTTGGTCTTCTGTCTTTTACAGTCTTTTGCCAACCCCTATGTGATGTTTACTGAGTTTTTTGTGCAGGAATTGTTTTTATAGATGCATCTATTGAGGGAATACATCCCATGACTGGTTGTTCTCTGCATTTTGACCATTTGTAGTTTCTCTGTAATGGTCACTGTCTGTGTTAAAGAGAAGTTTCTATGAAAAAGAGTGAGAGCTACACTTATCAGTGGGTATAGGGTTATACATTTAGAATGCAGTTAGGAATTACTTTTCTTCTCATAAACTGGAGGTAGTGTTTAGTATTTTTTATATTCTATGTTTATAAAAGAAATAGATCTGTAATTCTCTTTTTTGTTGAGTCTCTATGTGGCTTGAGTATCGGGATAACTGTGATGTCATAAAATGAATTGGGCAATGTTACTTCTGTTTCTATTTTGTGGAATAATATGAAGAATATTAACATTAACCTTTCTTTGAAAGTTTTATAGAACTCTATACTAAAAACATCTGTCCCTGGCCTTTTTTTAGTTGGAAGATTTAACAATTGCTTCTATGTAAATTGTTTGTCTTATCTTGATTTAACTATGGTAAGTGATGCCTATCAAGAGAATTATTCATTTATTTTAGATTTTCCAATTCGACAAAGTACAGGTTTTTAAAGAGTGCCTTTATGATTCTCCAGATTTCTTCAGTGTCTGTTGTTATGTCCCCTATTTGTTTCTTATTTTGTGGATTTGGATATTCACTCTTTCTCTTTTACTTAATTTAAATAAGGGCTTGTTTATCTTGATGAAATCAAAGAACCAACTCTGTTTCATCATTTCTTCAAATTGCTCTCTTTATTTCTATTATTGATTTATTTGTGTGATTACATCTTTTTGTTTTAGAACTTTCAGGATTTTTGTTTGGTTACTAGTATGAGATCTCCTTTTTTTTATGTAGGTACATAGTGTCGTGAACTTGCCTAGTAGCATCTCTTTCATTGTATCCCATAAGTTTGGGTAGGATGTGTATCATTTTTGTTGAATCCTAAGAAGTCTTTAACTTCTCTCAATTTCTGTCTTAACTCATTTTTCATTTAATAGAGAGCTGTTCAGTTTCCATGAGTTCGTAAGATTTCTGCTGTTTCAGTTGTTAATATCTAGCTTTAATCTCTCGTGGTCTGATAGTATGTAGGGTCTTATTTCAATTTCCTCGTATCTGTTGAGACCTAACTTTTTATCTGAGTGTGTGGTCAATTTTGGAAAATGTTCCTTCAGGTGCAGAGAAGGTTTATTCTTTTGTGTTTGGGTGAAATATTCTGTAGATATTTGTTAGGTTAATTTGATTTATAAAGTCTGTTAGATCCAGTATCACACTGTTTACTTCTTGTCTGAATGATCTTTTCATTGTTGAGAGTGGTGCATTGAAGTCTCCTACTATCAATGTGTGAGGGTCAAATATATGATTTAAGTTGTGGTTTTGTTTCTTTGGCAAACTTCTGTGACCTTGTTTTGGGAGCATAGATTTTAAGAGTTGAAATGTCATTTTGGTGAACTTTTACTTTTCTCTAAATTTTAAAGTTCTCTAAATTTTAATCAACGCTAAGTGCTTTAGAAGACATAAGTATATATATTTACATGGGAAGGAAGTGAAATATTCTTTCCTAAATATAGGAAATGGTTTTTTCTGAGAACTGAAATGTTCTTTACCAGCTGATTTCTCCATTGATTAAGTGGAAAAGTGGTGAATGTGAACCAACTGCAGCAGTTGCCTAAGGATGACAATGCAGAGAGGCAGTGTTATCTTGTCTTCCACCACTTCATTCCCAGCCATGGTCACTTCTTTGTCTGAGTATATATTCTCCACAAGAAAAGTAACAGACTCTAGAACACATGAACTCAATTCCACGGCGTTTGCAATATTCAAATGAATTCATTGGAGAAAACAATACTCTTACTAATGTGATAGTGAAGCACACGCTTCTCCAAAGCTGACTTCATTCTTGACCTAAATAAAAGCCCAATTCATTGTTCAAAATGCCAAGGTTTATAAAAGATCAACAAAAGCAAGGCTGGCAGTCGATTGATGATTGCTGAAGGATTACTGAGTCAGCTTTTGCAGGCTTTTAGCAGCCTCCTCCCGTAGGCCACGCCCAGCCGAGGTCAACGCGCTTGACCGCCACGCCTCTCTTCGCGATTCCAGTGTCTTGGCCCTCGGCGCGGTCCGTCCCTAGGCACGCTGAGCGCTGACGTGTCTACTGTTTCTCAGCTGTCGGTGCGAGCGAGGCAGTGATGGCGGACGCCTGGGAGGAGATCCGGCGGCTGGCAGCTGACTTCCAGCGGGCGCAGTTTGCGGAGGCCGCGCAGAGGTGCTGGTCCCCTCCGGTGTGCAGCGGGCCTGGGCCCGGGACGCTGCCGCATTCCCGCACTGCCTGCGGGGTCTCGGCGGGACCCCGAAGCCCGGCTGCTGCAGCTGCCCGTAGACTTGCTCGCAGCCCGGCCTAGAGCCAGCTTGCAAAGACCCCAGTGCAGTGCGCAGCAAGTAGCCTGTCCCTACCATAAATCCGCTCTAAGATCTAAGCCACACAGTCTTGTCATTTTTAGGGACTTCCGGATACAGACTTCTTAATGCTCCCTGAACCTTTGCAGGAGTGGCCAGAACACCCCGACTCCGCGTCCAGGGTCACATACATAATTCGAATAGACTTTAAAAACAACAACTTGTGAACAAATTGTTCTAGTATTTTATTACTAGTGGATCCACAAACATAGTCCTTATTATTGAGAGCTGCAAACACATATACACTCAACACAGCAAACAAACAAGAACAGCAAAACCCAAACTATCAAAACACCTAAGAAAACAAAATCTAGGACATGATAAACTGTGTGGGTAACAATAGTAACAATGGTTTTGCTAAGTCAGATGTCCTATCTGTACACCAACTGTACTAGTAAAGCCACCATCTGTGATTTTTAAGAAAAGTTGGTCTCATCTGAAAATTAAAGACATAGCTGGTGTTTTTCTTTTTTAAATGGTATGTCCACAATTTTGATATTTAAAGGTAAGATTAGAAGAGACCACTTTTAGAATCATAATACAGTGATGTGTCTAGATGAAGTAAATGATTCAAGTGAATGTAAACTTGCTTACTCTAAAGGCTTTTTTTTTTTTAGTTACTGTGTCATTGTACTAATAAAAGACAGATTTTGTTATATAAAAATTATTCAAAATTTTGCTTTCAAACACTTTTTTGTTGTGGACCATATCAACTACACTCTGAAACTTCTGGTTTCTCTCAGGTTGTCAGAGCGGAACTGCATTGAGATTGTGAATAAATTGATTTCTCAGAAACAGCTAGAAGTAGTTCATACACTTGATGGAAAGGAATATATCACTCCAGCCCAAATCTGTAAAGAAATGAGAGATGAGCTACATGTCCGAGGTGGTAAGTAATTCATATTGTTATGTTTTTGTTTATACCAGAAGTTTGCGGAAATACATTAAAAATTATAAGTAATCAGTTATCTGGAGGTTATAGGGCAGTCTTCTCAATTGTCCCTTTCTCTCCCAACTTTGTGGTGGGGATCCAGCTTGGGCACACTCTAGCAAATGCTATCACTGAGCTGTAACCCTTCCCAACTGACAACTTAATCAGCCTTCCTAGGTCCAAGCAGTCAGCCTTTCTAGGTTCACACAAACATGATCTTAACTATTTAACCAGTTAACAAATACCCTCTTATGTTGTACTGAACTAAATGTACTATACAAGTGGGGGTTTCTTTTCACACTAATTTACTTCATGAGGCAGAGGTGGGTACCTAGCTGTCAATGTCAGATGGTTAATTTTATATGAGAAATAGAGATTTTATAAGATTATAAATTCTCAAATATTAAAGTTGCATTCTTTTAAAAAAAAATTTGTAAATCTATATACTATGACCCGAGGCCCATTACATTATATGAAATGCAATTATTACCAGCAAACATAAAATACTGTTTTGCTTTGTATTTTTAAAATTTGAATGACTAAGCAGATTGAGTACAGTTTAATTTAAATAAAACCAACTCTTCATTGGTTATTGTTTTGGTTAACCGTAGTGATCTGTCTCCTATCTTCCTGCAATAGTACTAATAAAATACAAGCTGCAATTTGGAATATTTAACAGATTCTCGCTTGTTGGTAAACACTTTATAATTTCAAAGAATGCGGCTTTCATCTTAATTTAGTTGCAGATATACCCATTGGTCATTTTAGATAAACTGAATGGTGTGGAGATTTGAATATCTCTCATAGGTTTGTCCACCTTGTGTTGGTTGATGTTCGTAATTGGGTTTGCTATGTATTGCCTGTGGCTTTCACTGTGAAGATTGACCAACTAGTAATCTGTATCTAGGTCTATCAGTTGTTGGGGTCCTATGCCCTTTGTAGAAAGATCAACACTGTATCTGTTAGATTGATGCTATTTAGCTGTAACTCCATGTAATTTAAATGCCTGTCTTTTGTTCAAAGGTCGAGTAAACATTGTTGACTTACAACAGGTAAATTTATAAGCATTTTGCTTTGATTTCTTAAAAGTTTCTTAATTTCTAATGCTGTGGATTTGTGCAGTTCCTTTCTAAGTGTTCACTAGTACTGGTATCGTATATGGTATGTATGATGGTGAAGAACTAGCTGGGAAACATTTGATGATGCCTTGAGTTGATTCACTAAGTTTTCGTTCTTGTTTGAATAAATTCTTTACAGATAAACTCTACAGTTACTACTTTATAAAATTGTAAGGTTTATGTAAAACATCATTAGAGTTTCAGATGTATACATTTTAGTATATATAGAATGCAATAGAAAAATCATTTTAAAAAGGAAAGGAAAATAATTTTAAAATATTAAAAAGTGTATATGACTACCAAGATAGTCTAGAACTAGAATATTTTATATGAAATGGTATGTTTTATGAAAATTGAGTTCACTGCCTAATACAAGTTTTCCTAGAAAAATATGTACTTTTTCAGAACTCAAAAGTAAATTAAGCAATGAGGCTTCTCTCCCCACCCCTTATCCCTGTCTCCCTCCCCTCTCTCCCCATCTCCCTCCCCCTTTTATATTACCAGTGTCTTGTCTTACTATGTGGCTCTGTCTTGTCTACATCTGTCTATGTAGAACACACTAGCATTGAATTATGGCTTTACTTCTGCATGTTAGGATTATAGGTGCTTGCAACCATACTTAGCTATCAGTATTTAAAGCAATTCAAAATTCATCTAAGAATGTATATAGAAGTATAGCTCTAAATATATAATCTTAAATTTAACAACTAGCGTAAACTTTATATAATTTCTATCTAATTCTAGGTTATTAATGTGGACCTCACTCATATTGAAAATAGAATCAGTGACATTATTAAATCAGAGAAGAATGTTGAAATAGTATTGGGTCAACTGATAGATGAGTAAGTATAACATTAGCATTTTCTTCCCTTCTTTCAAATAGTATTTAAGTTTAGTCCAGTCATGGCCAGTTAGGCTTTTTGTTTAGAGCTCATATAATGCAGTATAAAAATCATTTCATTATAAAAATCATACCATTTTAAAAGTAATTGTTAATTATGGGGAATGTATTCATAAATAATATAAATCTTGATCTTTTTCCTATTAAATCAATACAAAACAGCTTTTATTACTTGTGAATTAACTGAACTCAAAGCAAATGAGTAATATTATTAATATTAATGTGAAATGACTAAAATTTCTATTGGCAAAAGAAAAAAACTACCATTTGATTAACCATACATTTAATTTCATCCATGAGCAAAAAAATTAGCTTTAGAATCTGAGCAGTGAGTGATGTTTATTCACACCCTTGTTTATTACATGGGGACCTACCAAGCTCTAAGAAAAGCATTAATGGGAAAGAATACAGAAGGAAAACATTTAAAGTTTTTAAAAAACCTTTTCTTCAATATTAGAAACTATCTGGATCGGTTATCAGAAGAGGTAAATGATAAATTGCAAGAAAGCGGTCAAGTAACCATCTCAGAACTGTGTAAAACCTATGACCTTCCTGGGGATTTTCTGACACAGGTAATTTTTTTCCCTTAATAGTGTAAAGAATTTTAAAGAACCTTAATTGAGAGACAGAATCAAGTGTTTTTATATAAGTTACAAGTGGATCTCACTCGCAGCCATGTATTTTGGTTGTGTATATCCCTTCTATAATTATTGAAAGTGATTGCAATTATCCCAAGTCACAAGATGCCTAAGAGCTGTTAATGAATACTTTCTAGAACTGTCATGGTGCCACATAAGTACATGTACCACAGGTGCATAGATTTGCCTAGTGCTTATTGATATCCACTGTATAGAAACTAACAAAGATATATACAGCATTTCAATAACTGCTGAATATTATAATATAGAAGGGGTAAAGATTAGGGATGCTGCTGAATATTGTACAGTGCCAAACAACTTCAGGAAGGATTGTCTTAGTAAAATGTCAGTAGTACCATTCTTTTCTTGCCATCAGTTTTTCTTCTCTAAACTGTGACTGTACAGAAAAACAAATAATCTCACATGTTCTCTAACTTTGGTTATTTGTGTTGATACTAAATTCAGATATCATGACTATAGTGCAATAACAGTGTTACCTAAAAACTGAAACCATGTTATCTGTGTTTTTAAAGTAGTTTGTTATCATCAAAGATGTCCATGTGATGCAGTGGAAAACCCATAAGCTTTGCTGTTAAATAGACCTGGATATGAATCCTATCGATGACACTACTTAGTGACATTAAGAAAATTGTCTCTTCTGTATGGTGTTTCAAGTATCTCTTGAGAAGGGATAACTGTGTCCTTTTCATAAGCATCAGTGAGATATTTAATGAAATGTTAGCAGAAGGGCAACACTCTACAAACAGTAGTTTGTTTTTAATTTACTGAAACAAGGAAGCAGCCAAATCACATTTTAACTCCCATCTTTGTTACCATTCTTTTGCTTTGATTAAACACAACAATCAAAGCAACTCTTATAAAAGAAAACATTTAATTTGGGGCTCACTTATAGTTTCAGAGGATTAGTCCATAATCATCATGACAGGAAGCATGGCAGTAGGCAGGCAGGCATGGGACTGAGTGCTTATTTCCTGTGGATCAGGAAGTATGTTTCAACTCGCTGTAAGACAACTAGCTGTGGATCAGGAGGTAAACACTCAGTGATCCACTGTTTCTGAGAGAGACACTGGCCAGGCATGGGCTTTTGAAACCTCAAAGCCCACCCCCTAGTGACACACCTCCTCCAACAAGACCACACCTCCTAATCCTTCCCAAACAGTTTCCTTAATTGGGGACCAAGCATTCAAGTATCTGAGCAGTGGATGGGGGTCCTCTCATTCCAACCTCTAAAACTACCTTTTACCCTAAGAAAAATCTAACTTTAAAAAGTTACCAAACCATAATTACTTAGACTAATTTGCAGTATATTAATTGAATAAGTTTTCTGGTGGTATTTAAAACACAATTTAGAAACAATGAATGTTTTACAAAGCATTTAAGGATCTAAGTCCTATTTTTACCTGAGAAACTAAAAATACAAAGTTAAACTTAAACAATATAAGGTTCAGACCAAATGATTTCTTGTGCAACTGTACCCCTGAATACTTAAGAATTTTCAGATTTGTTTTCTGAATATCACAAGTGTGTTTCTAAAAGCTTACTACCTTTTTCTTTATTATAAAACTATCAAACAAGCCAACTTGAATGCATCTGCTTTTGAGAGAATATGAGATATGTCCAGATCTATTCCACATGTACTTGTATAGGTGTAGTACAGCTGAAGAGAAATACTGTCTCAAGTTTGAAAACTACTTAGAAACCAGAAATATACCAGCTTAAATCTGAAAAAAAAATCTTCTTACTGTTGAAAAAATATTGCTTTTCAGATCTGCTGTTTTCCTTAGTTACAGATCTTGGAATACCATTTATTCCTGTTAGTATCCAAAGGTCCAAATAGATACTTCACTGAGACCCATCTTACTGTTTGTATGTTGAAAGTTATTTATATCTAGATAACTGACTAATGGAGCATTTTTATTTTCCATTAGAAATAAGTATTGTAAGCAAGGACTATTAGAGTTAATCCTTTATCAATTAATTAAAAATAATTACTAGTATTATAGCTAATCCTTTAACCATTTTGTATGTTTCAGCTCGCTGTAAGACAATGAAGCTTTCTAGATACTAATCCATAATTTTAGTTTATGTGTGATATAACTTGTACAGTTGAAATTTCTGTCACAGCTAATAGCATAAATTGAGTAATATTGTATAAACATATCTTTTAATTTTGTTATTCAAATTAATAAAAATTGACCTCTTATTCTAGGCACTAACTCAGCGACTTGGTGGAATTATCAATGGCCGGATTGACCTTGATAACAGAGGGGTGATTTTCACTGAGGCGTTTGTAGCTCGCCATAAAGCACGAATCCGGGGGCTATTCAGTGCTATCACCCGGTAAGCATGTTTTGAAGTATGTACATGTGTATATGTATATACTTATACATTTCTTTAATATGATTTGCAACTTTTACCTAATTCTTGGATCTTTTTAAAGCATCCCAGTTTATTAAGCAGGTAGAAGGAGAGCTCTGAAATGAGACTATAAAGCCTCCAGGGTCCCCAAATTTGGTAGTCTGTCACTCACATTACCTTCCTTTCCTGGATCCCACAACTTTTGTACTTTTACAGAAAATAGTTTTGAAATCATCACTGTATGAAAATCACCCTGGAGTCCTAGGAAGCCAATGAAGTTATTAAAATAGGAAGACTTGAGTCCATTGCTTTACTTCATAGTATCCATGTGATCCAGGGCAGATAAGTCAGTAACCAAGCTTATGTGGAGTTTAGATGGCACTATTTCTACAACTCTTTTGACTAATAGTTCACAGCTTCAATGAACAGTATTACTTTAGAAAGGTATATTTCTAAACAAAGAGTTTGTAAAAGTGTTCAGATTTACTTAAATTTTAGAATTTAGAAAGCCTACATTCTTAGGTATCGCCTCACCTGTCACATAGTTTTGTGTCCCTATACAACTGTGTGGGTCACATATTCTACTCTGTCTAATACCCTCTTCTTTCATTTTCTTTTAAGGGCTCTTAGGCTTATGTCTATATCACTGTCCATTTTCTGACCTCCTGTCACTTCTCAAGCCATTTGTCTGGTTTCTACCATTTATATTGTCGGGGTCACTAATCTGATGTCTGTTTTATCCTTATTGTTCATGTCCTTTCTTCAGGACTTGGCAGCAGACGTTTCTTTCACACAGGGCAGCTGTAGTGATCGCTTTCTTGTCATTTCACAGCACTATGTATTTACTGAATACCAAACACAGGCAAGACACGGAGTACAAAAGACTGAACGGTGTGGAGGGGAAGCTGACATTCAGATGGAACAATTTTCTTCTTTCTTTCTTATTCTTTAATAATTTTTAGAATTTATAAGGATACTATTAGTGTTTTTCTGTGATCAATGTAGAAGTTGCTCAAGTTTTACCACAAATATGTTAGTCTATATTTTCTACAAAAAAATAGCCTATATAATATAAAACTCATAGTCAGAAAATTAACTTTGATACAGACACCTATCTAGTATTCAGATTCATTTTGATATACGGATTGCTTCAGCACTACCCTTTCTAGTTCTTCAGGTTCAGTTCAGAATGATATTTCATTTAATTGTTAGAGGTGTTTGGTTCTACCTTTAATCCACACTTGTTTGGTCTTTCCTGATCCTGATATTTTGGTCACAGATCAGTTATTCTTTAAAATGTTAAGTTCTTTTTTTTTTTTTTTTTTTTTTTTTTTCATTAAGGAAATTTGTATTAGGTTCCTCTAGAGAAACAGAACTTACAGAATGAATCTATCCATCAAGAAAGAGGACTTAGTATAGTGGCTAACAAGTTGTGTCCAACTAGTCCAACAATGGCTGCCTACCAATAGAGGTCCAAGAATCTAGTAGTTGTCCATGAGGCTAGATGTCTCAGCTGGTCTTCAGTGAACACCAGAATCTTGAAGAAGTAGGCTGTAATGCCTGTGAGGAATGGCTTTGTAACAAGAGAAAGCAGGCAAAGGGAGCAAGCTTCCTTCTCCTATGCCCTTTATATGGACTGCCAGCAAAAGGTGTGGCCCAGGTTACAGAGGCATCATCCCTTTCTTTTTTTTTTTTTTTAAGATTGCTACACCTATATTTTCTTTGTGTTCATCTTTCCCTCTGAATTTTTTTTTTTTTTCATCCCTGTATATCCTTATTCAAGGTCTCTTCCCCCTCCCAACACATCTGGTCATTTTTTTCCTCTGCAACTCCCCATCCCCTCCCTGGGCAGGGAGCAGACAGTCCCATGGTCCCACTGACCCAGTAATGCTTAGA